>JAQFZF010000624.1:0-16696 GCA_034695365.1 Enchytraeus norvegicus | reverse complement strand
GAAAACGAAAAAATTTTTTTTACATTTTGATTGAATAAATAATTCTATGATATGAAACCATTACTGTATTATCCTGTTAACCTCATAATTTTATACTATTCCGGTATTATTTCATGCATCATGGACAATGAACATTGACTCGTATAAATTGTAACGATTGTTGAAGTTTGTATACAATGCTAATTTTAGTAAATGATGTTTAAAATTCAAGTACTTACATTTCATGAATTTTCAACAGTTTAATATGCCCCGTATCGGGACCTTGTGCCCCGGCAGTGCCCTGGCTTTCCCCAAATGCTGGCGCCGCCACTGCCATGTTGTTGGGTCGCTCGTTCATGCGAACGGCCCATCTTGCAAAATCATGCCAAATCACATCGGTTATGTGCCTAGTTAATCTTACAAGTCAAATTAACGCAAAATGCAGATTTTAAAAAGTAAATTACAACGACTAATTATCAGAACACAACACAAAATAAAATATAATAAAATACAGTGTAATACCTCATACAAATTATACATACATAATTAAGTAATTAAAGTACAACAATAATAATTATAAATAATTATTTAGTACAAGTACAACATGCAGTACCTGTTTGTTTACTAACCTGGTAGTGTTGCCATACAATCGATTTTTCTCATAACCAGATTTTTGAAACACAAGTCAGTCTACCAAGGAGGTTATAATATAGCTAGTTAATAGAATATCCTTGCAGTCTACAGTGTGTGGTAGGTTTATCGGATACCTGTGCAAACAGCATTGCCGCGTCATCAATAGATAAGACTGACATTTAAGTGGTAAAAAATAATGGAAGACAATAACAGCAACTAAGAAAGGAATTAACACGTGCGTGCAGGGCCCCATTTCTGTAAAGACCTCACCGTGTCTTATCTTATTATATATAGGCATAGATGCACAGCTATATACTAATTTGAGTAGTGGCGTCTACCAACGGGGGTTTGGATCAATCTCACCAGGAACAATTAGGAGGTTTGAAAACCCCCCATTTCCAGGAATTCTGCGGGGGGGTTGAACGAATCCCCCCTAGAATCACCCACCACAACGGATTAGACGCCACTGAATATGAGCAGTTAACTTACATCCGAAGACCTTATAATTATAAGGTCCTTTATATCTTTGCTTACATCAGTTTCGTTGGCGTTGCCAGCTAAGAAATTTAACTTTCGACCAAAACACAAGAAATAATGACCAAACAGAAATTTACGATCAGCTGATTGATTTTTTATCAATTAAAAAGTATGTAATTATATATAATTATTTAGCAATTATTTTAGATTTATTTCTTATATTTTATTAAAAACTCCAATCGATTTGACACTTATTTTCTAAATTTTTGGCAAAGATTAGGACAAAATTAAGAATAAAATAATTAATTCAGTTGAAATTTAAAACAAGTGCCCAGAGATTACCACTAATGGGCGATCCTACCTTGTTCCTCTCTTTTTGATGCTGCCACAGATATTAGAGGAGCCAAATATTGTCTAGATTTATTATACGTGTGTCATGTGTGAAAATATATTTTAATTAAAATAATTCCTTTTGGAAAATTCCCAGTCAATGTTTGTAAACAAAAAGGTCACGTGAGGTGTTTGTATTATCGCTCAAATCTTTGAGTTAGTTTGTTTATTTGATAATTAGGCGGATAATTAATTAAATAATTACCTAGTTAATTAGGTGTAAAGTTTAAATCATCTGAATAGGTTAGACAACGTTTCACACGTAAATACGCACATTGTCTTTATGTTATAACTTGTTGGAACCCTGATGCCTATTAACTAGTGTCAGGACAGGCTATACTGCTTGGAAGTATACGTGTTGCCTTTGTAAATATGTAAAAATTTATAATATAGGCCTAATGCTTATAGACACAGGGAGCTCTGTATTTATCCTGCCTATGTGAATTTTATTTATCTGATTTTTTAAAATTCTGACTAACAGCTTGGGATGGCAGGGATAGGTTTAGACTGCCTCACCTCATACCTACCTCACCTCACCTCCTACCTCCTCACTACCTACCTCACACCTACTTTTCAACTCCTCATACCTTCAAACTAACTCCTCATACCTACCTCACCTCATACCCTAAGCCTACTCCTAACGAAAATGTTTAACAATTGAATTAATTGGAAAATAGGTTCACGCAAGATAATTAAAGAGCTACAAAATTTAATTAAAGCTTAAAATTTGTAAACTGGACCAGTTCATCCATGGAACAAATCATTAGCCTTCATTTATCTTTCATAAGTGGAAATACATAGCCTATTGGCCTTTAAATACGTATATAGCATTGTATTAAAAGCAGTGTACGACATGGTTTTGTATAAAGTATCAAGTAATATTCCATTTAACAAAAGTTTCCAGGACAGGAGAGTTTCAAAGAAATGTAGCCTATGTACCTACTGTTTAATATCAGTAAAATAATTACATAATTATTGTTGATACGTCTGTATTCAGTGAGCCAGCCTAATCACGGTGTTCCTCCTCAGTGTGTTTCTTCTCCAGTTCCAGAACATCGACCAATGTTGAAGCCACGCGTTCTCACTCAGGTGCTCGCACAGGCGAATACTGACAATGTGCTGAGTACCATGTAAGTACCATTAAGTAATAAATTTAATATGATTAAATATGCGATCATCATGAATTCATGTTGATTAATTTGTTACTTGGCTTATTTGTTAAGCTACGAGTTCAAGTTTTGCGGAAGTTGTCTAACTCAGTCACTGAAAAGGGCATCGGAAAATAGCCTCATAAGCCATAATTTATCTTGAGCTAAGGCATCATTTTACGTGTGGTTAAGGCAAAGCCTTAGTGAAGAGATTGATGTGTTGGATTGATCAATGGTTTGCTCATTAGTGAGCGAGAATGTTGATTGTATATGGATTTGTGGCTTGGACCTGCCATTTGGCAGAGCACAGGATGGATAGATTGATTAATAAATTAATGGGCTGATTGATTCTAAAAAGATGAGTAATTTATTGAGATCGAGTACTTAACCAAAACACTCGTATATATCCACTTTTCCCTTGTTCTCACGGCTCAGGTTAACCACACAATACAATTCACACCTCTTTTGATGCAGAAATTGAATGCGAATGACAATCACACCTGTGGTATACACCCTATGAGGCAGCGGAGCTGCTGGAAACCTAGCAGCAGGCCATGGATGACCCCAGTGAGAGAAGATAAAAGGGGCCAGCATCATTTTACTGGGTCCTGCTGGGTAGGCTCCAGCACCAGCAAAAATAGTAATTAATCAATTGCTTTACGATTGATTGATATTTTATTGAACAGTGAAGGAGCACTGAGCCAGTGTTTACAGGCTACGATTGTTAATTGATTGATTCATTGATAACTGGACTGTTTAACAGATTGTTGAACAGTGACGGAGCTCTGTTAGCATTTACAGGCTATGATTGATTGATTGATTACTGGACTGTTTAACTGGCTGTTGAACAGGAAGGGAGCTCTGTTAGCGTTTACAGGCTATGATTGATTGAATTGATTGATTTATTACTGGATTGTTTAACAGGCTGTTGAACAGTGAAGGAGCTCTGTTAGTGTTTACAGGCTATGATTGATTGATTTGATTGATTGATTATTGGATTGTTTAACAGGCTGTTAAACAGTGAAGGAGCGCTGTTAGCGTTTGCCGGCTACGACAACAAAGACGCTAGAGTGACGTCAGCTATAGCGAGCAACATCTGGTCGGCTTATGATAAGAATGCTACACTGATGAACGATCCTCTAGAGATGATCATCATAGAGTGCGAGGTAGGATTATTATAAAAGTACACACAATATATTGGAGTGATTTTCATAATTATATCTAGCTTTGTTGGCACCATATGTTTATTAGTGAAGCAATTTAGTCAATCAACCATTTTATAAGTTCTGAGGAGCCATAAGAACTGCTCCTTGTATCAGTGAAAAGTAAACTAACTTGGAACGGTCACGTAAATCGACACAACTCTCTTGCCAAAGCAATGCATAGATTTGTTGAAGGCACCAATTGTACACGGTGCCTCCAAAAAAACGAGCCCCCTAGAAATAATGTGAATAATTTGAGAACGGAATTAACAATTCATTAGCCATTTGGAGCTGCACTAGGTCTGCCAATTTGACATGTTTCCACAGATTTTGGTCAAAATATCTTTTAAAATGACGAATTTGGAGAGTTTTCCGCACACAAGGGGTGCTTGACGTAGTGGCCAAGCTAGGATATCATGGTCTACACTCTTGTTTCTTTTAAATGAACTCTCGTTTACATCCTAGTCCTGTGAAATTTGCCAACAGTATGGAAAAATCAATTGTACTTAATATCACCAAATTCTGATCGGATATCTTACAAAATAAACAAGTTATTTATATTTTAGTATGACAAGTATTGAACATTGAAAGAACCTTGCTTTATTTAACATTGCATGACGTTATGAAACTGCAATATATGCCTACCACTATCATACTAAAATATCTATAACTTTTTTGTTTCGAAAGATATCCAATCAACAATTGGTTATGTTGGCAAGAATTGATTGTTCCATACTATTTGCAAATTTTACAAGAATCGGATATCAAATAGGGCTCATTTCAAAGAAACAAGAGTATAGACCATGATATCCTAGCTTGGCCAGTACGTCAAGCACCCCTTGCGTGCGGATAACTCTCCAGATTCGTCATTTTTAAAGATATTTTGACCAAAATTTGTGGAAACATGTCAAATTGGCAGACCTAGTGGGGCTTCAAACGCAGATGAATTGGTAATTCCGTTCTCAAATTATTCACATTATTCTAGGGGGCTCGTTTTTTTGAGACACCGTGTAGAGGTAAGCAATGTAAATGCTGGAAGGACAACATCTTGAATGGACTAATATGAACTTGCAAGTTTAACTAGAGCTGTCAAACCGAGAATCGTGACTAATAGCAGAAAATTACTATTGCTTTGAATCACATCCCTGTGACCGGATAGGTTGCAGGTTAATTGTGATCCTCTGTGCGTCCTATATTTTACTCTCTGATTGGCTTGTCTGGGATTCGAACCAACGGGAATTCATTGCTCCTCATGTTCTGTAATTTTGAAGTTCACGACATTGACTTACACAAGCCACTGACCCATATTGCTGTACATTATATAGCGATTTCTAGATTTATGTTTTGCTATGATGCAGGCTGGAAACGTGGCCATCGCTAAGGTGGCTAACTTTCTTCTCTGCACTTATTCTAAGGAAACTGTGGGACTGGGGCTTCTGAAGGCTAAGGTGAATGCTTACAGTATTCCGTAAAACTCTGATACATATATTATTAATCCTCATGTACCATATTTTCCTTTGTACTTGTATAACTTTTAGACCAGTGTTTGATCGGGAGATTACGAGATAACTAAGTTTTAATCAATTTAGAACTTGTAATAATTACAATCATATGCCTGAACACGTATCGTTATGTGTATTCGCAGATGTCTTCGTACACGTAATATGTCATGCGTATGTTTGCAGGCACAAGCGCTGGTGGAGCATCTAACGGAGCCTCTGAAACAAGTCATGGTCACTACTGCTTAGCATCTACGTCTCAAATTTCTCCCTCGCACTGTAACTACTGACTGAGGCTTTTCTGTTTAATGTGTAGACAATTAAAGGGCTTAGATGTGAAAGCTATATATTTGAAACTCTGATGTTATAATTATAACACGACATTAATCGATCGACGTGTACAATATAATGATAACAAGTTTTACCTGTGAGCAAAGAAAATTACATGCAGGTTAGCTTCGGAATTTGATATGAAAATTCTGTACAGACAACAAAATATATGACATTTGTTTTTAGTCAAATTTGAAATTATATCCGATATCTTATAGGCGATATAATTTTTTGGTTATTGGACAGAACTGCTCTTGTTTTCAAGCCCTTTGATAATTATTAGGTTCAGTAACTACATGTACATGTATATAACTCGTAACCATGTTTTAGTCCAGCGTGAACTGAATTAAGAGGCATGTAAGCAAGTGATATGAATTGTCAGTCAGTTAGGGGTCATGCACAAAAGACGTCCTCATTGGGGGGCGGAGGACAGAGTCAAAGCGGAACATGAAAAAGTGAAGGTGGATTTGAGTGAATATTCACTAAATGAGCAAGTGTATTATTTGAAGTGGTTCTTCTCTATACTATAACGAAGTGTGATTGTGAATGATTCACAATATATATTTAAAGCCTGAGGGGTCTTGAAATAATGGCCATGCAGATTTTTACAAATGCAATGCAATTCGGGGCAGGAGGTTAAATGTCAAATTTTGTGCAGACATCTTTTGTGCATAACTTATAAGTTCTCACTATTTAGTAATCGTTTGTGTTTCAAAAGTTGTGTGCTTTCATAAAACGCTTACATAAACATTTTAATACATTTCGTGCATCCGCTAAACCAATAGAAATTCTTCATTAACTGAAGCATAGAATAAAATGTACGCAGATTCTACAATATTACTTGTGCAATGATAATATCAGAGGAAAGGCACAGCTGGTCACTGAACCTACCTAAATGTGCACTGACTGCTGCTATTATATGGGGCACATGTTAGTGCCTTCGGGCCTTTGTGTCCCATTTCGCACTCTCTCTTTGTTTGTACGTGTTTTGCTGACTTGATTCGTGTAAAATAAATAAATGAATAAAGTAAAATGAATAAATTATAGCGATGGAGAGTAAAGCACCCATCTTAATGGTTGAAACTCAAAGGGTTTGAACCCGCAGCCTCATGATTCAGCGGCCGCACCGCTGCCATTAGACTATTTAACCTCTCACAAACTTGGTACAATTATGAAACATAAACTGAGAGTAGTATAATTATGCAGATTTATTAATTATTTTGAACAGAATACAACATTATATTATTATGTCATCAACATGCTGAAAGTACTGTCTTTAACGTCTATCACAGTGTAAAAAAAATTGTGAACATTCATTACTGCATAAATGTAGTACAATATGGATTTAACGTTCGTTTCATCATCTGACGATATCAGGGACGTCGTGTAATCAATCAATCTATGAAGATTTAATGTCTGGTTCCTCACCTGAAGGCGATGTCAGGGACGTCCCTAGCGGAATGTAATCTTAAGTGAATTTTAGATCATCTCTCATCTAAGGATGATGTCAATAATTAATCGATACAGAATATGATCTGCAGCATTTTGATCATTAGGCAATTGTAATACCGACTAGGCTATTTGACTTGGGCAATAATGATGACAGAACGTTAAATACAATAAATGTGGTATTAATGTCTGTTTAGTCACATAAAGGTAATCAGGGACCTCCCGTGCATAATATGAAACCTTAAATATGCAATCCTCAGTAAATTGTATTAAGTTACTACTATCATCTCAGTACTTAGAGAAACTATATTTGATACTTAATAAAATAAAATGTAATTATCAATGTTATTTTTAATCATACTCAATTTTTATTATTACGATGACAACAATAAAGGAAAGTGTTAAACAATTATTCAGAATTATTATCTCATGTTATTATGTAATAGAAAAGAATTATTTATATTCAATTGCTACTATTATTTAATAGAAACATGTTTAATTATTACTATGATTAAAGAAAAGAAAAATATTTAATTATTCAGAATTAATAACCATATTTATTTATAGTTGATACTCTGATCAAACTATATACATGTAGTGGCTATTCTATAAGAGCAAGATGGAATACACATTTCTATATGATAGAAATTGACAATAATAAATCACTCAGATCGATCAATCAATCAATCAGAAGCTTTTGTATAGCTCACTTAACTTATGTCTCAGAAGCGCTTTTGTGTGCAGCATTGCGTACTATACATCTGAGTGATTATTATTGTTTACAATTTCTATGCTCTTTCAACAGTTCCTCTGCTAATAAGGTCAGAAATTTATTTTCAATTTTCAATTTGCAAGCCAATCGTATACGTAATATAAGATTATTTATAGGACTAAGATTAATTATAGGACTAAGGTTAATTATAGGACTAAGATTAAGTATAAGACTAAGATTAATTATAGGACTAAGATTAATTAAGTACACTCCTAAACAATGTTCCCTCTAAGCTGCTCGAATGCACATGTCATTCAAGGGTGCTGTGCAGCAGTTTCAAATGCCGACCAGAAGTTTGGTTGCAAATATTTGTGAGCGATAATTTTGTAAAACTTAATGGGGCATTGAATTATTTACCAATTTAGGGTTTCGTTTTGTTTCGCGATCATAAAGAGCACGGCAAAAAGTATGACAACTTCACATAATATTTAAACCTTACATAGTTCTGATGAAATGCATTATTATTAATGTGTATAATAGTTAATTCAACTTTTAATTAAGTAAATACAATAATTAACAATTAATTTTTTTTAACGTGTTGCACACTAAGAAATATAGCTTCTCAGACATCCTCCTGTTCTGTGCTGCGCACAGGAAAAAAATTAGAGGGAACGTTGCTTCTCAACACAAACTGTTTCAGCTTATTACAACATACACTCTCTCATTACAGAGAAGAAGAATGGAATAAGCAAATCTAATACAATCAAGGCTACAAATATAACGCCATTTTGGCAATTTGTCAATATTACTGCTTTACCATTAATTGTTAATCAGGGCACATAATTTAGGACTAAAAATTATGTCCTTTTAGAGAAGGATTGAATAATTAGTTATTTATTTATCGCAATGCCAAATTATACTTAATATACATCCCTGTTTATTGTTTATAAACTTATAACAGGTTACGTTTACAAGTCAAACTTTCATTCAAACGCTCCAATGCAGTTAATCTAACTATTATTAAGACACACTTTGTAGTTTGATTAATACGCTGATTTATTGATTATCCTCTACTGAACTTAATCTGGTTACAAGCCACTGCCATAGAAATTAATCACAGTAGAAAGCTCTAAGGGTATAAGCACCGGCTCAGATAAATCCTGCACGGGTTTTTCCGTGAGATTCCGCACTCCAGCTGGCTGAACGTAAACAAACCCAGTGCTACCAACTTTTCCAAAACTATCGCCAGCACCAGAGGTAGGAAGTAATCTACCGTACCGAGTCATTCTGGGATCACAGGCTGGCATGAAGCTACTAGTAGAAATATCACCAGGCACGCATGGTTTGTTTTCAGCTGATAAGTCTATGTGAGTGAGCTTGTAGGTGACTTTAGGGTTAATGTAATGATTGCTTGTCAGTCCATTTGTACATGATTGTCCATTATTAGAAAATCCATTATACTGCACAAACTGTCCATTATTGTGTACAAACTGTCCATTTGTATTACCAGTTGGCACACCAAAGCTACTGTTCGGAACTCCATTACCACTACTAGACCGTCCATTTCTACCATAGGCTTGTCCGCTGTAACTGCTAGAGAGCCCATTACTATGCCCATTCAGAGGCAGTTGGCCACTAGCTGGTAGTTGATTTATACAAGCTGGTAGAAAATTCTGTAAAGCAATGCCCTGGCTGGATGTAGAAGTCACAACACTAGAAACTACCAGACTACCAGATTCACCAGCTAGCGACTTCTCAAACATATCCCTCATTTCTGGCGTCAACTCCGCGTGAGAAAACTTGCACCGATCAGCGCCGAAGCACTTATTAAACTTGTGGAAGAACTTGCACGGCCAATCGTTGTGGTAATAGAGACACTCTTTACCCTTGCCACACGAGTCGGTCAGATAAAACTTGCAAACCTCCGCAATCTTCTGACGCACACAGTCGTGACTGAATGCGCAGTCGTCGTTGTTACAACGACCCAACATGTAAAACTTACACTTTATCGGTTCCGGCTTTTTAGGAGGTCCTCTCTGCGCTGCTGCTTGTTCCTTCTTCCTTTGCTTCTCAAAGTACAGATCTGCTTTCATTCGACGTTTCTTTAATTTAGCCGCTGATATTTTTTTCCGGCCCTTCTCGGTACTTTCTGGTTTGATTTCGTCATCTAGTTTTTGTTTCTTCTCGGTTACCCTTACGGTTGGATCTATGAAACAGCCGCCAACAGAAGCAAAGAGATCAATGGGGAGCGAAGACTCCGGGCGAATGTTTTGAGGATGGAGATTAGAAGGTGGTTTTGGTCCTTGAACGTGTTTAAAGTTGCGGTGAGAGGCAGGCGAGCTGTTTGTAATCGTCTGATTGGTCGGCGCAAAATGTTTACCTGCTCTGGGCTTCCACTGGTGAACAGCAGGATTCTGAGGCTCCTGCACCGGTTGGTGCTGTTGTTGCTTTAACTGTGCCTGTTGGTGCTGAAGATGGCCTTGTTGCTTTTGCAGTTGCTGCTCTATTTGCTGCTGCTGATCTTGTTGCAGCTGCTGCTGGTTTTGCTGTTGCTGTCCATCATTCTTCTGTTGCAGCAAACCATCACCTTGTTGCTCTGAACAAATGCTACTATCGCTGCATGATCCATTAGCCACTACCGGCCCATCGCCTTGCTGTGCCTTGCTCAACAAACCCAACTCCTCCATCCTCTTTCTCTTCAGAGCTTTTCTATTGTTCATGAGGAACCCATTTGACTTCGACAATTCTTCGTAGCTCAGTACTGACCTTGAACTCTGTATAGGCCCTGCCCTTGAAATTTGACCAGACTCTGACCTTGAACTTTGATCAGGCCCTAACCTTGAATTTTGAGAAGGCCCCGTCCCTAGTCGGTCTGGGCTGATTTTCAACCAATCACGATTCTCAGCCTCTGTCGCTCCACCATCATAGTCTATGTACTTCCTCTTCTGCTTTCCCTAAACACAATTAAATAAATCATTAAATAAATAATCAATCAATTAGCTGATGTACTTTATTGTTTCAGTTGTAGAAGTTTGTAAAGCCTAGTTTTTACGTCCGTTACGTATCGAAGGATGCTGCCAAAGACGGACCCGACTGGGACTCGACGCAGTGACAACCTGCTTATCGAGCAAGCGTGGTACCGACTATCTATCCGGGATCATAAATATCACATCAATCAATTGTATATAAGGGAAGCTATGTAAGGATAACGTCCCTGACATCATTCTTGGATGTGGAAACAGATGTTAACTATGCCTTTATTATTATTATTAATTATGTATAATTTACTTTTTAGCATTCACCGATATCATCATCAAATGATGAAATGGACTTTAAACCATTATTACATTGTACTGTATCTCTTAATGGGATCAATTCTAACTTTATATAAAACTATTGCATTACACTGTAGTCCAAATAGTACAATAAAACAGGGATATAGAGTCAATTTCAACATCTCAACGATCATCTTGCTAAATTAAAACTACTAGCATGGAGTTGCTTAAATATGCTGAAATACATGTAAATAAAGCTATTACTGACCTTCTTGTGCCTCTGATAATTCTCTGACGATTTGTTCAGGTTTGACTCAGAAGTTGACTGTTTGTGGACCCACGGAGCCTTGCCCTTCTGTAGTCTCCTCTGTTGCTCCTTAGACATACCATTGCTGTGAAATAAAGAAAACAAGTGAGCCTTTGAATTGAGACATTATCAATCAATCAAAAAGGACGTTAAAAAAATTGAATTGACTTCTTTATTTCACAGCAAAGAATAAGCAGTACACACAGACAGTAAACGTGAAATAGGATACTACTGTACCCCACACAATAAAATCAATTATTTATGTAAAAATCATAAATAACAACATATTCTATCACCAAGATTAGACCACACAAGGATAAATCAATGAATGAACAAAATAAGTACGATCATTGACGGCATAATATGTTGTACACAACATATTATATATGTTATGTAATTATATATGCAATGTATATGCAATTATGCATCAGCCAAATGTAAAAATTAAAATGATGTAATTATTAAATGATTACTAAATAAGACCTATATTATTATCTATTATATATGTATTTTAAATAATGCTGTTGCTTGAATAAGATCCTAGGCTATATAAAGATTAAGTACAGTACCTTATTGACAAAATATGTATAAAAATCATAAATTATGCACTACTATTAATAAGTGTAGGCCTACTCACTTCTGCTCTGATAGGTTGACTTTAAGCTCCTCTTTCATAGGCCCCAGAGATACACTGGGCGTAGCTTGTTTCACTGGATTACTATTGAGATGGGCGTGTCCCACAGATCCACTGGGCGGAGCTTGTTTCACTGGACCACTACTGAGAGGGCCGTGTTCTATAGAACTCACAAGCGTGGCTTGTTTACTGGGCCCACCTATAAGGGCTGGTGGCTTGGACAGTAGATTAACTGAAAACAAATATAATATATACACATACAGTACATAATTTACACAGGACATATACACAGCAAATCACTCAATCAATGATTTCAATCAATGAGTGAACCAATCAGTCAATCATTAAATCAATCCACCTGTATGTTCTGCATATGAGATAGGACAAGCACATAAAAATTACATATAATACAATGGAATCAATCAATAATTCTATGATCAGTAGCTAATTATTTACTCAAATGCAAATTTGCATAATACTCATTAACTAAATAACTGACATTTGCAATGTTCAGTCTGCATATAGATTGATCAGCAATACATAAATATAACAATAATTCAAGCTATTTAGAAATTTTTTTTCGAACAAAAGCAATTATTCATACTACTAAAACAGTTTATCACGTGATCAATCATGCAATAAATAATAGAATTTAGCCACTAATGGGAAGATGCCTAGCTGGCTTTGTGGTATCGTGAACTTTCGAACTAGCTGCTCAGGGAGTAAAATATTAGACATACAATTGGGATGGCTGATTGCTGCATATTGTGCCAAATGGGTCTGAAACGAGCATCTGATGTTTCCTGCACAATATCAAGTTATTATTTAATATTATTATTTAAATAATAATTGCCAGCAATTTAATCAACACTACACAATCAATCAATAAATAATTTTTTTTAACAAAACTGAGTCAGATACCGTAGACATACCGAGTGAGACAGATGCACTGACGGACGTTCTGACACACAGACTGACAGTGGGGCAGAGCTTCTCCTCGGCAGATCTCAGAGGCTCACAGACAGGAGTGGAGTCCTCTTGTTTTATACTTCTATCAGACCTCATTGCTCCTATCAAAGGCGGTGGCTTAGACAGGATGCTAGCTGTAGAGTACAATAATAGAAGTAATATACAAACGTGGCACTAAAAATAGAAGTCAGTCTTGCCTGACATAGATTAGCTTTAGTAATCATAAACTTGTGGAGGTATGAAGGGGTATGGTACGCCAAAAGTATGATGGGGCATACCAAAAGTATTTCTTATATTTTGAGCACAACCAAATGAAAGGTTGGAAACCGCTAATATAGCATCAATGGGTTCTTTAGAAAATATTCATTAAGGACGTAGGACCGTCGTAGGTGATAATAAATGGTTTCTTACAAAAATTCTATCCCATATTGAATGCAACATCCTCAAAACTGTTATATATTTGGTAAATATAGTCAATTAATCAAGAAGGGAATTGGAAATTATTATATCATTCTATCAATAAAAAATGAATAAATTATGGAGATTGACTGAAATCCTTAATTAATAGGATGCAGAGAGAAAGGAGAGATAGAGGAAGAACTTACAGAGTAAGGGGGTTTGGCACACTGGTGTGCGGCGATGTACGCCTCAGAATAAAATGATCTGGGATCAATTTCCAGGTCAGTCTATATGATAAATTAAAGAGTAACCCCCGGGTGTCTGGTAGGTTATTCTAATACCAGAGCTTAATGCATGGTACACAATCTACGACACAGGTACGATTAATCATGGAATGGTGAAAAAATATACGACACAAAAACAGCAACAAAGAAAGGAATCTAGCATGTTCGTCTGTCGAGTGTGAAAATATACAGATAGAAAATTAGGAAAAAGAAAGAGAGAATTAGTAAGAGAGAATGATAGGGACACAACAGACAGATAGAGAGTGAGTGATACAAACCTAGAACAGTGAGGCTAGAGGATCTTGATATTTCTATCTTCTCATTAACCAAACTCGTTGCTTTCAGGTCAGCAGTATTAGACGAGCTGACAAAAAACAAACAAACATACAGGAATTTAACAATCATATATATATTATATATTTAAAGCAAATAAATTACAAAAAACTTTACGTGCCTAATGCTTATAAGTAACCATAAATGCAGTTGTTAAAAAAATAAGCCACATTTAATGTCTGTTTCATTGCCGAGAGGCTATATTAGTGACAGCTGAGCTCTGGGATTCGAACTGAGAATCTATCGAACCTGTTCCATATGAGGGGAAAGCAATGGGAGACCATGCCAGAAATATCGTTAAGTTATTCGGTTATTTTTAATTCCCTTTTCAGTGTTGAATACTACATGAATACATTAAAATTTCACACATGATAGTATGGGTTATAAGAATGTAGAAAACAATCTACTCCCAGGACCTGCCACTTGGCAGAGCACTGGATAGAATCTAGATAGATAGATAAAATACAATAAATTATATTCATTTCTCGGCACTGGTAAAGAGACGTGCCTGTGCCAATACAATTTGACCGATTTCCTTCAAATTTTGCTCAGATAGTGTAGATTAAATTAGGCTTAGGATTGGGTTTCGGGTTGGAGTGGAGGTCAGGTCAACCTTAACCCAAAACCAAACCATAACACAACAAGTAAATATAATATGACACAGGCACGTCTCTTTACCAGTGCCCATTTCTCATTATTAACATTTCATAACTTTATAAATACAAATAATGAAGTAACCAATTATAATCAGCGATGAGTTGTTAACATACCTCGATGGTTGAGCGCTGTTCTCACCATTCTCCGTTACTTTATTTTCACTCAA
Source organism: Enchytraeus norvegicus (assembly GCA_034695365.1). Classification (NCBI taxonomy): domain Eukaryota; kingdom Metazoa; phylum Annelida; class Clitellata; order Enchytraeida; family Enchytraeidae; genus Enchytraeus; species Enchytraeus norvegicus. The sequence goes on along the minus strand of JAQFZF010000624.1, from coordinate 1,853 downwards.
AGCCTTCGTTGAGACATCATCCCCAGCCTCTGCCTTCTTCTTAGAATGACCAATGAGAGGTGGCGGTTTAGACAAGATGCTCAATAGGGAAGACGACATTTTCTAACACAAATCTACAACAGGAAATAGTGCAAAAGTTTTAGACTTTAAGCAGATCAATTGTAAAAATTATAATTGAATAGATATAAATTCAAGCTTATTTTACAGGTTGCTTCTAATATAAAAATAATTTCTCTTTGGTGTCTATACAATTTACAATCGAGTCACTATTACTTCCATTGTATTTAAGGATCGCCGACAGATCCAAGTTGTTGCTAATCCTAGTCTTTTAAAATTAGGACAATTCTTGAGAAACATAATACATACTTTATTATTACAAAAACTAATTTATATTCACGTCACTAAATTTAACAATCGAAGCAATCTTACTTATATTTAGTTAATGATCTAGCGACAGATGTAATCTGCAGACAATGATCGCCTAATTCCGGAGTTCTCGCCTAATCGATTAAAACTCTCCCACTCATAGAAATAAATACTAATATATATACACTAGAACAATTATAAGTTGTGCTCTCATGGCTACAAGGATATCCCCGGATGTTGATGTGTGCAACTCAAAATATTATGTTTAAAATGAAATTAATAAATGACGTCACTTGTTTATTTAGACACTTAATTGCATTATTCTCTATGAATGTTACAATGTTTCTTGATTATATGACGTCATTTTATTCATACTTTTAAGCTTCACATTTCAACATCCGGAATGCAGTCATGTAGCCACGAGAGCACGGATTATTAATATTGCTTGAGCCTTCTAGTGCATATATTAGTATTTCTATGCTCCCACTGATCAGCCACCACGACGTTTTCTTTCCGAACCCGGTGCCGCCATTTTTGTTTACATTTCTAAGATTTCTTCTTCTTCTTTATAGATAAGAAGAGTTGCGAAATAGTCAATTTTACAGACAATCATCCATTTTTGTTACAGCTGATTTCTCATAACTAGTGTGAAATAACATGAGATGGCAATGGGCAGGCCACGCCTGATTGCTGTCACGCACGCTCATGTAATCTATTTTATATTTTTTATGGATAGTTTAATCATTTAAAAGATATATTTATTATCACGAGTATCTTAATCTGTATCAATCGATCGACCCAGTTACAAATTTGTTGCGATCTTAACGACTTACTACACTTTACAATGTTCTAAATATAAGCGAGTGCTTGCAAGGTCGAGCCTTCCGTGACGATCCCGCTCATGGTAGGTCCATCTTCAGGTCTGGGACCTGTTGATAGACAGAATGCTGCTTCCAAAAATTGGACTGAGCCAGATCCAACAAAGTTAATTCCTGAGGATTAACCCGTCTTTTATTGATTCTCGGTAAGTGCAAATACCAAATGTGTTGAACTGGGACGCTTGGAAACTCCATGCCAACTTGTTCTATAACAAGGTACAATTAAATACTTGTATCCGATCTATAAAGAAAAGAAGCTCTATAGAACACATATACACAAAAGGCCATGGGTACGAAGGCACTATGAGAACGTGGAAATTGCCAAAGTTACTTGGAGGCCTTCAAATAGTCAATTGTGAACAAATATTAACCAACGCCACTTTGTTATTTGTATTTGCTCTTCACGCTATATATACGTTTTCTATTACAGACGTCGTTAAAGTAATGCTTCGAAGAGATCAACCAAAAACATTCACATAATAGTTGAGCATATTAATTATTATGTTGAGACAATAACCAATCAGTCCAAACAATAACACTTGATAATTTTCCGGAGCGTTCCACACAAAATAAATACATCAAAGCAGGGTGCGAATTGCCGAGGGGGTT
>JAQFZF010000623.1:0-16709 GCA_034695365.1 Enchytraeus norvegicus | reverse complement strand
CTAATAACAATATTGGTAGGGGGAGGGGCAATAGGCGGAGGGGCACGGCCCCTGACCATAGAACAGCCACTGAAGTAGTCTAGTTTTCAGTGCGACAATAAGGAAATTGGAGGAGCCTCCCCCCTCCCTCCTTGAGTTTCCTTACTGACACACAGCGAACAGTTGACTCTTGACTAGACTTTTCGGATTCAGAGAACTATTTTATTGATATATGCCTAACTTCCTCGAATACCTCTTACAAGTGACATTTAACGTTAGAGATCCGGCTTTTAAAATGGAGGGGAGTCTGACTCTTTACAAATGAGGGTGGCCTGCCCCCTGCCTCTGTAATAGGCACCTCATCTAATCGGTTCGTTCTGTTGTGTGGAGTCCAGAGAATAAGTAAATCAACATAATTCTTTATAAGCGTCGAGGAAATGTGGGAGGCTTTGGCTACAGAGGTCAAGTTAGAAAGATTATATAGAAACATTCCCCGTGTTGGATCCGGAAAACTTGAGAATAGACCAACTGAAAGCTTCACATGTTTCGTAAAGGCCGACCAGCACAGACACTGAGGAAGGCAACGGGAAACCAATCGGAAGTCAGAATATTTTCCCAATGAAAAAGGTTACATTTGTGGTGTAGTGATGACATCACCTATTTGATGGGATCAACTTGATGATCGATGGAGTGCTTATTGGTGAGCGTGATAGCAGATTGTGTTTCAGAATATGTACCTTGGACCTGCCATTTAGCAATGCACTAGAGAGAGAGAAATTGAAAATGAATTCATTGAGTTCTTATGCTTGCTTTATAGTATTGGCTTCACAGTAATTCTCTCAGTGCACTGCCTAACGGCAGGTCCATGGCTTATAAGAGTAGAGTTTATATGCCATATTTTCTTGGAGACACTTTGGTTTCTGTGGGGTCTCCAGAACCAGTGACTGCGTTGTCGGTTTCTACGAAACACTTGCAGCTATCGGTTGGTCTACTCATATGTTTGAGGGATCCAACACGGCATGTGTTAATGAAAACTGAATTCATTAGTTCCGCGCTTATAATGCATGACGATCTTCAATTATATGTAACGTTTTTTGTGTCGTGTTGGACATTTATTGATATTGGAAATGAATTTGTGGCCATTACATGCTGTATTATTTTAAGACATGGATACTGGGTACGTGTTAGTGCCTTAGGGCCTTTGTGCCCATGTCGCACTCTCTTTTATTAAGTATATATTTTTGCTGACTATTCTTGTGAAATAAAGTTCAATTCAATTTTATATCCTAAAATACATGTAGATTGTTTAATATTTATATGATTTCTGTTCAGCGCTGATGTGAAGAAGTTAGGCACTGTAATAGAAGATGATTTGCTCAAGTTAGACTCACAATATCTCCAGGTGACTACAGACTCCAGGTCTTCCAGGGAGTGGAGGAGAGGGAAGGAGGATGGAAGTGGTAGGGCTGGTACAGGAGATACACAGAACCGGGAGAACTTGTCAGTTTCCCAACAAGAGGTTAACCTTTCTTTCTGCAACGTTAACTATAACATTTAGACCAGTTGGACACAGGTAATCCTAAGTTTATTATTTTCGGCCGACCTGTGAGGTACAATCCTTGCTATAGTAATTCTAGCAGTTACAGTAGGCTATCAATCAATCAATCAGTCAATCAATCAATCAATCAATCAGAAAGCTCTTTTATAGCGCATCTTAACAATGTCTCAGGAGAGCTTGCTGCTACAAAATTTATAAAGTATGGTAAGTATACAGCGCTGCAACATGCAAAAGCATCACACAGCGCTTTACATAGTCAGTTATAGCATTAAATAATTGAGTTTTCAACTTCGACTTGAAAAGAGAGAAAGACGGTGCAGTCTTGAGATGATAATGGTAAGGAATTCCATGCTCATTGCTCACTATAGTATAAATAATCTAGTCTTTCTACCAATATTCCTACTTATAACTGTACGAAGCCTGCTGAAACTTTTTATTAAAGCTAGTTTTAGGCTCTGTATATATAATTACTCAATGTCGGCGGTAAGTTTTCAATCAATCAATAATTCAAATTCGATCAACAGTCAATCAACCAGTAACTTTTATGTAACTCACTCGTAGCTAACTCTCAGAAGCGCTTCTGAACAGTGAAGGGACGAGTAGCCTAGCCTGCCATATGGCACAGTTGATGTGATAGGACATTTGCTAATTTGAAATTTGAGCGACAAAAAGAGTCAAGTATACAGAAGTCACAGCGCAGACCATTCTGCTCTTCACTACATTATACGCACTAGTCGCCTCTTACGACACGTATTGTTTTTCAGTGTACTTATTACACCGATGTGCATTTAAGTCGTCTATATTTCTATATAATCAATCAATCAATCAATACGGGTTTAACGTCCGTTTCATCATCTGACGACGACACCATGCAGGAACGTCAGAGATATAATGAACTGATTCAGTATATATTAGCCTGCCCTGCGTATCTAATGTTCCTACAGCAGGAGGATGTTAAGGTTCACAGGAGACGACGAGTACGTGAGCCTGTGAGGTCCCAGGAAGAGCTTCTCCCAAGCACACCATTGCTCTATACACAGCCTCCTCAAAAGTCGCCTATAGTGCCTCCTCAAGGGTCGCCTATAGTGCCTCCTCAAAACTCGCCTAGATTGCCTCTTCCAAATCCGCTCAATCATCCTGGTCCAGCCCGAGGCAGTGTTGAGGAAACGTTTGCTCTCAAGCAAATTGGTCAGGCAGTGAGACAGCCTATTGGACCAGGTGGCGACAGCGCGCGTGACATTTCGATAACAGAACAGGAGTTGCCGACAGCACATCTGACAAAAGTAAGCTATCTGTTTCTACTTTATTTCAAAGACGCTACTTATTTAAGTTTAGAAGCAGAATTTTTATTATATACAAAATTAATGCCAGGATTAATTTTTGCAAAAATTGTAACAATAATAATTAATTAGAACTATACAATGTACATGTCCATAAATCTGACGGATCATTTAACCCTTTGCTATCTGTTATATTTGGATCATGTTTGTCCATGCAGATCCTACTGAATTCACAGAAAATGATGTTTATTATTTGTATTAGTTACTGCTAATAGTTATGCTGACTTTACAAGTTGGCTTATAGCAACAATACTGGTCGACTCCGCGGAGCCTAGGCTTGATAACTTTATAACTTTAGGCCAATCAAACTGGCCAGAGGATCTGTAAAACCAGTCGAAGGCATGATGGCCACGCAGAATGGATAGTTTAAGCTTATTCATTCTGCGAAACTCAGAGTGGCCATAGGATAGAAAATGGTTAACACAACTATTTAACTATAGCTTTAGCAACTCATCCTTCTATTACAGCTACAGTACATGCTATAGGATTTAGCATGACGTATGAGTAGTAACAATCAAACACTGACATATATATAAAGGTTTTGGTACTGATACATATCTAAAATCCATCTAAATAAAAGACAGAAAATCACTTGTATTTTTCACTGATTTAACTTATGTTTCTTTAGGAGAGCCAGGATGGTGGAGCAGATAAAAGAGAATGCAGCTGGTGCAAGAGAAAGTTACTCCACTCTATTCCTCAGCAGGAGGAGGAAGACCTCGATGACTCCACTGAACTCAGCGACGAGTTATTGGCTCAACTGGGAGGTGACGACGGAAAACACCCTTCCAGCGAGACCTTCAACGACGACTCTGTAATGGAGGACGAAACAACAGATTCACAGGACGATGACATAAATAATTTCGCTGAGACGCAGTCTGACGATTCAGAAAAAGACTCAGACAGGGATGGTATACCAGACAGTATTGACGAAGACGATGATAATGATGGTATACCAGATTATCTAGATGAGGATGACGACGGAGATGGTATTATGGATTTCCTGGAAGACGATTTCGATAGCGATCACGAAGGCTCTGAAGAATCACGAGAGTCTACTTTTGAAGAAAAGGACTCAGACTCTGATGGCATTCCTGACAGCATAGACGAAGACGACGATAATGACGGAATACCTGATTATCTAGACGAGGATGACGACGGAGATGGTATACTTGACTTCTTGGAAGAGGATTATGTAGAAAAGGATTCTAAGGAAAAGGATTCCGATCTGGATGGAACCCCAGACAGTATTGATGAAGATGATGATAATGATGGTGTATCAGACCTGAAAGATGAAGACGACGACGGAGATGGTATTCTGGATGTAGAAGAGGAAACTCAAAAAGATTCTGATAAAGATGGAATTCCAGATAGCATAGACGATGACGATGACAATGATGGAATACCAGATTACGAAGACGATGACGATGATGGAGATGGTGTACTAGATTTTCTAGAGGAGGATTTCGACAACTCTCCAGGGAGTTCGGAAGATGTAGAATCTGAAGATGAATCAGAGGAAAGGGACTCCGACGCAGATGGAGTACCAGATAGCATAGACGAAGATGACGACAATGATGGTATACCAGACTATCTGGATAAAGACGACGATGGAGATGATATTTTGGACTTTCAAGAGGAAGATTTCAATCCAGAGGAAACTGCTGCAGCAAGCTTTGATGTAGAGGTTGACGATAACTTGGATTATCTCTCAGAGGGTGATCAGCAAGAGTCCACACATGAGAAAGATTCTGACTCAGATGGTATACCGGATAGCATAGATGAAGACGACGACAATGATGGTATACCAGACTATTTAGACGAGGATGACGATGGAGATGGAATTCTTGATTTTCTAGAGGAAGATTTTGAATCTCCAGTGGAAGGAGAAGAAACGTCTGACGAAGGAAAAATTGAAGAAGCAGAGGAACAAGTAGCAACAGAAGAAAAAGATTCTGACAAAGACGGTATCCCAGACAGCGTTGATGATGACGATGACAATGATGGGATACCTGATTATCTAGACGAGGATGACGACGGAGATGGAATACTAGATTTCCTGGAGGACGATTATCAGGAGGATGTGTCCAATTCTGATGAGGCTGATTCTGATAAGGATGGAATTCCAGATCATATAGATGACGACGATGATAATGATGGTGCTCTGGATGTTGATGAGGAGTCTCCAGAAGAGAAAGATTCAGACTCAGATGGAATACCAGATATCGTAGACGAAGATGACGATAATGATGGTATACCAGACTATCTAGATGAGGATGACGACGGAGATGGAATTCTAGATTTCTTGGAAGACGATTATGAAGAAAATGAATTAATTTCTGTGGAGAACGATTCAGACAAAGATGGAATTCCAGATCACATGGATACAGATGACGATAATGATGGAATACAAGATTCGGAGGATAATGACGATGATGGAGATGGCGTTCTTGATTCGGAAGAGGAAAAAGATTCAGACTCTGATGGTATACCAGATAGCATAGATGAAGATGATGACAATGATGGTATACCAGATTATCTGGACGAGGATGACGATGGAGATGGTATATTAGATTTTTTAGAAGAGGATTTTGAGCAAACGGAAGATTTATCTTTCGAGCCAGCGGATGAGGAAGGACACCACCAAGACTCATCTTCAGAAAAGGACTCAGACAATGACGGTATACCAGACAGTACAGATGATGACGATGACAATGATGGTATACCAGATTATCTAGACGACGACGATGATGGAGATGGTATTTTAGACTTTCTCGAAGATGACTTTGATGCATCTCAGATAGAAAAATCAGAATTCTCACCAGAGGAAGAGTCAGTAGACCTAGAAGAATTATTGAAGGGCGAAGAGAAGGATTCAGATAGTGATGGCATCCCAGACAGTGTAGATGAAGACGACGACAATGATGGCATACCAGATTATCTCGACGCGGATGACGACGGAGATGGTATTTTAGATTTTTTGGAAGATGATTTTCAAGGAGATATCCAAGCTTCTAACGAGAGAGACTCAGACCAAGACGGAATACCAGACCATCTAGATGATGACGATGATAATGATGGAATAAAGGACTCAATAGATGTTGACGACGACGGAGATGGTGCTCCGGATGCAGATGAAGATAACACCCCAGGAGAAACCGATTCCGACAACGATGGAATTCCTGATAATATCGACGACGATGATGACAATGATGGAATACCAGACTATCTGGACGAGGATGACGATGGCGATGGAATTCTAGACTTCTTGGAAGAGGATTATACCGAAAATGAGTTGTGTTCTAAAGAGAAGGATTCTGATCTGGATGGAATTCCAGACAGTACTGATGAAGACGATGATAATGATGGTATACCAGAGCTGAAGGATGATGACGATGTTGGAGATGGTATTCTGGATGAGGAAGAGGAAACTCAAAAGGATTCCGATGCAGATGGAATTCCTGATAATCTAGACGACGACGATGACAATGATGGAATACCCGATTATCTGGATGACGACGATGATGGAGATGGCGTCTTAGACTTCCTAGAGGAAGATTTCGTCCCAGAGACAGACAACTTTGATGGAGAGACAGATGAAAATGAAGATCATGTCACAGAAACTTATCTACAAGATTCAGGAGATGCCGAATCACAGGATAAGGACTCTGATGCAGACGGAATTCCAGACAGCATAGACGAAGACGACGATAATGATGGAATACCTGATTATCTAGACGAGGACGACGACGGAGATGGTATACTGGATTTCTTGGAGGAGGATTTTCACGGCGATTCCATCGATTCTGCAAAAGAAGATTCGGACAGGGATGGAATTCCAGACCACATCGATGACGACGATGACAATGATGGAATAACAGATTCCATAGATAACGACGACGATGGCGATGGTGTGTTGGACTCGGAAGGGGAATCTCAAAAAGATGCTGACTCGGACAATGATGGAATACCAGACAATGTTGACGACGACGATGATAATGATGGCATCCCAGATTATTTAGATGATGATGATGACGGAGACGGTATTTTAGATTTTCTTGAGGAAGATTTCAACACAGAAGAACATGCACCAGAAAGTCATGATGAAGATGTGGATGATAATTTAGAATATCTCTCAGAATCTTTCCAAGATGCTGGTGATTCAGCCTCAGATGAAAAGGATTCAGATGCGGATGGTATACCAGACAGTATCGACGAAGACGACGACAATGATGGCATACCAGACTATTTAGACGAGGATGACGATGGAGATGGAATACTAGACTTCTTGGAAGAGGATTATGGGGAAAATGACCCAGATTCAACTGAGATAGATTCAGATCTTGATGGAATTCCAGATCATATTGATGAAGATGACGATAATGATGGTGTACCAGATGTGAAAGATGAAGACGATGATGGAGATGGTATTCTGGATGAGAAAGACGAAACTCAAAAAGATTCTGACAAAGATGGAATACCAGATAGTGTAGACGATGACGATGACAATGATGGCATACCTGACTATTTAGACGATGACGATGATGGAGATGGTGTATTGGATTTCCTGGAGGAAGATTTTGTGCCTCGAGAAGACAGCTTTGATTTGGAGTCGGAAGAAAAGGAAGATATTATGTCAGAAACTCATTATCACTCTACATCGGCGGAAAAGGACTCGGATGCAGATGGTATACCAGACAGCATAGACGAAGATGACGATAATGATGGGATACCAGACTATTTAGACGAGGATGACGATGGAGATGGTGTTCTTGACTTTTTGGAAAACGACTTTGAACACACCGCAGAAGGTGAAGTAACGCCGTTCGAAGTGCCAGGAAAGGTAGAGGAACCAGACACAACAGATGAAAAAGATTCCGATTCAGATGGAATACCAGATAGCGTAGACGAGGACGATGACAACGACGGAATTCCAGACTATCTAGACGAGGATGACGATGGAGATGGAATACTTGACTTCTTGGAAGATGATTTTGCAGAACATGACTTAGATTCTACAGAAAAAGATTCAGATCTGGATGGAATTCCAGACATTGTTGATGAAGATGATGATAATGATGGTGTTCCAGATCTGAAGGATGAAGACGATGATGGGGATGGTATTCTGGATGTAGAGGATGAAACTCAAAAAGATTCCGACAACGACGGTATTCCAGATCACGTTGACGAAGACGATGACAATGATGGAATACCTGACTATCTAGACGAGGATGATGATGGAGATGGAATACTTGACTTTCTAGAAGATGACTACCAAGCCGAAGAAGGAGAGGATTCTCAGAAAGATTCAGACAATGACGGAGTACCAGACACCTTGGATGACGATGACGACAATGATGGAATACCTGACTATTTGGACAAAGACGATGATGGAGATGATATCTTAGACTTTCAAGAAGAAGATTTTAACCCCAATATCAATGAAGCAGAAAGTTTTGATAGAGAAACAGATGAAGATTTTCTCTCAGAAACAAATCAACAAGAGGAGGATTCGCAGGAAAAGGACTCAGATGCAGATGGTATACCAGACAGTGTAGATGACGATGATGACAATGACGGAATACCTGATTATTTAGATGAAGATGACGATGGAGATGGTATACTGGATTTCCTGGAAGAGGATTTTGAACCAACAGCTGCAGAGGAAGAAACTTCTTATGAGGTGGAGAAAGCGGAAACTGAAGAACAAGAATTATCAGAGGAAAAGGATTCAGACAATGATGGAATACCTGATCATATAGACGAAGACGATGACAATGATGGAATACCAGATTATTTAGACGAGGATGACGATGGAGATGGCATACTGGATTTTCTAGAAGACGATTTTGTATCTTCTGAACAAAGTGAAACTGTTTCTTTTGAAGAAGAAGAATCCAGAGATTCAGAAATGCCAGATGAAAAAGATTCAGACTCTGACGGAATTCCAGACAGTGTGGACGATGACGATGACAATGATGGTATACCTGACTACCTAGACGAGGATGACGACGGAGATGGAATATTGGATTTTCTTGAGGACGACCATGAAGCAGACGAAGGATATGGAACACTTCAAGAAGACCTGAAGGACTCGGACAGCGATGGAATTTCAGACAATCTGGATGAAGACGATGACAATGATGGTGTACCAGATAAAGGTGAAGTAGAAAAGGATTCGGATAATGACGGAATACCTGACAGTACAGATGATGATGATGACAATGATGGTATACCAGATTATCTAGACGATGACGACGATGGTGACGGTATACTAGATTTCCTTGAAGACGATTTTGATTCATCGCAGATAGAAAGATCAGAATTCTCACCAGAAGAAGAAACAGGTGATCTAGAAGAACTGTTGGTGGGAGATGAAAAAGATTCTGATAGTGATGGTATACCAGATAGTGTCGATGAAGACGACGACAACGATGGAATACCAGATTATGAAGACGAGGATGACGATGGAGATGGTATACTGGATTTCATGGAGGAAGACGTAAAGTCTCAAGAAAGCAGCGAAATTGTTCAGGAAACCGATGATTATGATGAAACAGACGAATCCAGTAAAGAAGAAGTCGTAAAAGAATCTGGAGGCAGCCTTTGGAGTTTCTTTTCCAGTTATCAAACGGTAGACGATAATGGGTCAGACTTCATTGAGACAGATTACAAAGAAAAGGATGAAGGAGATAAGGACGCTGAAAGTGTTGATAATCTCGAAGAAGAGAAAGATACACAAGAAAAGGATTCCGACTCTGATGGTATACCAGACAGCGTAGATGAAGATGATGACAATGATGGTATACCAGATTACCTAGACGACGATGATGACGGCGATGGAATATTAGATTTTCTTGAAGGCGATTCTGAATACTCTGACGAAAGTAAGACAACAGCTCTCGAAGTGGAGGATTATACGGAAGAACACGACGAAGAAGAAGTGGATAGAGATTCGGACAAGGACGGGATACCAGATAGTATAGACGATGATGATGACAATGATGGAATACCTGACTATCTCGACGATGACGACGATGGGGATGGTATTCTGGATTTCTTTGAGGAGGAATTTGAACCAACAGTAGAAGAAGAAATTTCCTACGAGGCTGATCTTGAGGAAACACAAGAAGACGAAGAAAAAGATTCGGATGCAGATGGTATACCTGACAGTATAGATGAAGACGATGATAATGATGGCATACCAGACTATTTAGACGAAGACGACGATGGTGATGGCATTTTAGACTTTTTGGAAGACGACTTTGAACCATCAACATCAGAGGAAGAAACTTCGCACGACGCTGACACAGAGGTATCAGTAGAACCAATTGTTGCCGAGGATAAGGACTCGGATAGTGATGGTATACCTGACAGCATAGATGAAGACGATGACAATGATGGAATACCAGACTATCTAGATGAAGATGACGATGGAGATGGTATATTGGATTTTATGGAGGAAGATTCTGAAACCTTAGAAGAAATGGAAGTTGATTATGATGAAAAAGAAGTCGAAACAGAGGAAAAAGATTCTGACAAAGATGGAATTCCCGACACTATAGACGATGACGATGACAATGATGGAATACCTGATTATCTAGACGAGGACGACGATGGAGATGGAATACTAGATTTTCTAGAAGACGACTTTGAAAATTTAGAATCTGAAGAAGCGACTTCGTACGAAACAGAGAGCGAAGAAGCAGAAGAACAAGAAGTAACCGAGGAAACAGATTCGGACAAGGATGGTATACCAGACAGTATAGATGAAGACGATGACAATGATGGAATACTTGACCACGAAGACGAGGATGACAACGGAGATGGAATTCCAGATTACATGGAAGAAGACGTGGAGTCGAAAGAGAGGGAAGAAATCGACGAAGATGAATCCGACGAATCCAGCAAAGAGGAAACTCCGAAGGAATCAGGAGGCGGCCTTTGGGATTTCTTCTCAGGTTATCAGACAGAGGAAGACAAAACACCAGAATTCTTTGAGACTGATTACGAAGATAAAGACGAAGCTGTGAAGGAGGATGATATCGAAGACTCTCACGAAGAAGAAGACATTCTCGAAGCAGATGAATCAGAAGAAACTCAATCCGCCGATGCGCCAAAAGAATCAGGTGGCGGCATTTTGGGGTTCTTCTCATTTTACCAGACGGAGGAGGACAAAACTCCAGATTTCTTAGAGACAGACTATGGAGAAAAAGAGAAAGATGACGATGAGCAAGAAGAGCAAAAAGTGATAGAAGAATCCGAAGATCAAGACACATCAGCGGATAAAGATTCTGATAAAGACGGCATCCCAGATAGTATAGACGATGACGACGATAACGATGGAATTCCAGACTATTTGGACGAGGATGACGACGGAGATGGTATACCGGACTTTATGGTAGACGATTTTGAACCTACAGAAAAAGAGGAAGCCACTGCGATTGTCTTAGAGGCAGAAGATTCTGAAGAACTAGAAGCAGAGGAAAAAGATTCCGACGCAGATGGAATTCCAGACAGCATAGACGAAGACGACGACAATGATGGTATTCCAGATTATCTAGATGAGGATGATAACGGAGATGGAATACTAGATTTTCTTGACGACCAATTTGAACCTTCAGTTGAAGAAGCAGGGGACATCGAAGAACATGCAACAGCAGAAGAGAAAGATTCCGATTCTGACGGTATTCCAGACAGTGTCGATGAAGATGACGACAATGATGGTATACCAGACTATTTAGACGAGGATGACGATGGAGATGGAATTCTTGATTTTCTAGAAGATGATTTTGAACCCCAAGTGGAAGAGGACGACACGTCTGACGAAAGAGCAATTGAAGAAGCAGAGGAACAAGATGTACCTGACGAAAAAGATTCTGACAAAGACGGGATCCCAGACAGTGTAGATGAAGACGATGACAATGATGGGATACCAGACTATCTTGATGAAGACGACGACGGAGATGGAATATTAGATTTCTTGGAGAACGATTATGAGCCCTCTGGAGAAGAAGCTACCAAGTTCGATATGGAGGCAGAAGAATCAGAAGAAGAGGAAACACCAGAAAAGGATTCAGATAATGACGGTATTCCAGATAGTACAGACGATGATGATGACAACGATGGAATTCCAGATAATCTAGACGACGATGATGATGGAGATGGCATTTTAGATTTCCTCGAAGACGATTTCGATGCATCTCAGATAGATAGCTCAGAATTCACACCCGGGGAAGAAACAGATGATCTAGAGGAATTATTGGAAGGCGAGGAGAAAGATTCTGACAAGGACGGTATTCCGGACAGCATAGACGAAGACGACGATAATGATGGAATACCAGATTATCTAGACGAGGACGACGATGGAGATGGTATTTTGGATTTCCTAGAAGACGACTTAGAACCTTCAGTTGCTGAGGAGGAAGCAACTTCCGCAATTGAAGAAGAACAAGAAGAAGGTATAACAGAAGAAACAGATTTAGAAGAAAAAGATTCAGATAGTGATGGCATCCCAGACAGTATTGATGAAGACGATGATAACGACGGAATACCTGATTATCTGGACGAGGATGACGATGGTGATGGAATACTGGATTTCCTAGAAGACGATTTCGTATCTTCCCAAGAAGAAGAAAGTTCTAGTGAACTGGAGCATGAGGAAGCCGAAGAATCTGACGTGTCAGAGGAAAATGACTCTGATAAGGATGGCATACCAGACAGCATAGACGAAGACGACGATAATGACGGAATACCTGATTATTTAGATGAAGATGACGATGGAGATGGAATACTAGATTTCTTGGAGGATGACTATGAGCCGCCTTTAGAAGATAAGAGCAAATCATTGGAAGTAAAAGAAGAAATAGACGAGCATGAAGGTATATCAGAAGAAAAAGACTCTGATGCAGATGGAATCCCTGACAGCATAGACGAAGACGACGACAATGATGGAATACCAGACTATTTAGACGAGGATGACGATGGAGATGGTATTCTAGACTTTTTAGAAGATGACTATGAACCCACCGCAGAAGAGGAAGAAAAGTCTTATGAAGAGGAGCCTGAAGTAGCAGAGGAACAAGAAACGACAGATGAAAAAGATTCAGATTCTGATGGCATTCCAGACAGTATAGACGATGACGACGACAATGATGGTATTCCAGACTATTTAGACGAGGATGACGATGGAGATGGTATATTGGATTTCCTGGAAGACGATTCTGAACCTTCAGATGAAGATATTTCCTCTGCAGAAGAAGAAGAAACCCAAGTTTCAGAAGAATTGGATAAAGAAGAAGAAGCTGATACTGCAGAAGAAATTGAACAAGAAGCGACTGAAGAGGAACCCGACGACGAAAATCAGTCAGCTGTTGACGAGTCTCAATTCTTCTCAGAGTATCAAACCGACGAAGATGCAGCAGCGTACTTCTACGAAACTGACTATGACAAAGAAGAAGTTGATGAAGAAGAAACAGCAGAAGCACCAGAAGAAGAAGAACAACAAGTGTTGTTAGATACATCTGAAGAAGCTGAGGAAGAAGATGTTTCGGAAGATCTCGATGAGAAAGAACATTTAAAGGAGGTGGTGATAGAACAAGCTAAGATTCCAGTGATAGTAGTGCCTCCAACTCCAAAGCCTGTCGAGCCGCCCAAGAAAGACCCATTCAAGGGAAATCGCTCCAGATTCGAAAAGACAAGTTCATCCATCAAATTCTCTTTCGGAGGACTGAAGATCGACATGCTGTCTGATGGAGATGGTGACGGTATTCCAGATTACAGAGACTATGACAGAGATAACGACGGTATTCCAGATATCCTCGATATCGACAGAGGTTTCGGTCACGACCGGTTTGTCAAAACATCTCCACTGATAAAACGAGCTGACTACAGCCTCCTCGACAGCATTCCCAGCCTCGATTCCTTCCTTCCAACACTCGGGCAAGCTCAAGCCACTCCTGTCAGAACTGACGGTGGTGGAGCCAACAAGGATGGAATGTTCTCCAACTTGTTTGGATCATCCTGGGGGTCGGAGGATGAGTCCAAGCCACCTATGGTGGTGGAGGAGATGGAGGAAGAAGATGAGCCCGGTGCGTGGTCAATGTTGTCGTCTTTATATGGAGAGAGTGAGAATAGAGGAAAGGTGCGATGATTCGGATCTGAAGGAAATTTATTACTCAGATAATGTTGTTATGGTTATCCTAAAATTGAGAGGTGATCTTGATCATTAGGGACATATATCTCAAGACGCCTTGAAGAGAGGCTACACGAGGGTAAAGTAGATTAATATAGCAGTCAGATAGTATGCAAATACAATGCAAAATTGACATTCTCTCACTCGTCTGTATACCAGGCATCTCAGCGGCTTATATTTTAACGATAAGATGCAACGCAATCTAACCTGCTACGGGCCACACACGATGTGCCAAGACCTCCGCAAGTCTGGAATTTGGGCTAGCATTTGACCTAGTACACAGAAGGCATGGCAGGGACTAATCTACCCTGCATTGAGATTTCTGCGTTAGTCGGCTTTTATAAAAACACATGGCCTACAGTTGTCAGATGGTTTACTTCCAAGTTGCCGGAGCCAATACAGGTAATAGATGGTGTTATATTGTGATCTTAGAATTGCAATAATGTGATATTGTAAATAATAGCTGCAGTAATAGTAGTGGCAAACGTTCAAGAATAATGAATGATAACTGTCAAAGATTTGCAAAGGTGAGAGCAGAAATACAATTAAAGAGATGTTTGTACTCATAGAAACGTTTGTACTGATGACCATCTTGATGAGTGAATTCAGCTGCTGCATATTTTCGAACTATATGAACCAAGTCGTCAAGTGAAAACTGTTGTGCCTGTCTAGTCTTGACTGTGAACTGTGTGAGCCAATAGGAACTGTTTGGCCTACGGGGCCTAGTGTGGTTCTAAGCGTCTTTCATTCGTACACATATTATTTCGATGATCTGTGATATTACATGACATTGTGTAACGATGCGTTTCATGCGCAGGTCTATAAAATGAGGTCTGCATGTAATTCTAGAGATATCTAGTGTACATTTCTGTAGACCAATTAGTGGAGTATGCTAACTTAGGCCGATAGTCCCAAGAGAGTAGTTGCACTTCCCGCTTGGGATGTCCTTGACATCGCCTTCGGGTGAGGAACCTGACGTTAAATGCTCATTGATAGAAATCGAACTAGGAATGAGATTGTTTTATGAAGACTTTACGTTGGCTACTTGACCTGATGTGCTGGTCAAATTGTGTAAGCTGAGTGAATCCATGCATCTGTTAGTGAACGTTGCTGTGCCTTTAGTTTAAATTCCATTTTATTTCACTTTTAATAGTTTATGAAACGTCTATAATTATTATAGATAATCATCCTATTTATTTTATTTATTTTTATTTATGTGTGCATCTACAGAGAAACACAACAGCTTATCTCTATTGCAACACAACAAATACTTTTATCGTCCGTCTCATCATCTGAAGCAGACATCACGGACGTCGCTTAGATCTTTTATAATTTCTAGACCTATAATTTATTCTACTCTATGCTAGCGAATGTTTGACACTGTCGACGGCTATGACCAAAAGACTGGAGGCTATTGAGATGTGGTTCAGCAGACAAATTTGCCCATCTCTAACACACATTACACATCTTATACACATTACGAATGAAGAAGTTTTAAATAGGATGACAACAACAAGACATATAATAAATACTGTGCAAAACATGCAGATGAGCTTTTTTGCTCATGTTATGAGGAATAAAGAAATAGAAAACATAATCATAAGCGGAAATATAGAAGGAAAGCGTTGCAAAGGAAGACAAAGAATTATGGTACCGATACAAAGAGTCTCAGCGAATGGATGAACGTTGAAGAAGTAGAAATGATTAGATTTTCTGGAGACAGAGATATTTGGAAAACCATATAACGTCCTGAGTTAAGTTAAATCGCTTTCTCTTTCGGCTTGTGCATTTACAGTGTTCTGGTGGTTGGATGCTGTCTGTAGTTGCACATCCCGCTTGGGACGTCCCTGACATCGCCTTCGGGTGAAGAACCGGACTTTAAATCCTCATTGATTGATTTATTGATTGATTGATTGACTGACTGAAGAGCTAGTCGTTGGTTGATATTTTTGCAGTCAATAATAATTTCTAGTTATGACGCAGCGACTTTAGCTCAAACTATTAACCGCACATCAAAATGTATGGCAGGGTACGCAAAAAGTACTGTCTGTGTACTCCAGGAACTGTTTCTGTACAGAAAGATTGAAAACTTCTTTTGTAGCATCTTGGTTTCTATATCTATGCAGACCCCGTGACTTTCGATTTCCCTAAATTATAAACATACACCTAAAGATGTTTGTCTTGTTTTGTATGACCCACTTTGTTTTGTTAAAACTGAGTTTCAACTTTACATTTATATTCAGATTCTCTTGCTCTTATCAATTGAATAATGTAAGTTCCGGTTTCGAGAAAACCTTGATAACTTATCATGCTTAGGAAGCTGGCGTCTGAGATTCAAGAATGCATAACATTAGTCTACATTTAAAAGTAACTTGAGAGCATTTGAGGCATTAGTTTAGCTGAATTTCTACTAGTGATAGAGTGTAAACTGTACATGTATGTCTATCTATATAGGCTAATTAATATCTCTACTTAAATATTTATATATTAACTAACTAAATTATACATTGATGCATATCTATACATGGGCGTAGCCAGGGGGAGGGGGGGTTTAAGGGTTCAAAAGTGCATTTTTTAACGTGAATGTTTCAACCGCATTTAACTTTCGACAACAGTTTTCCGGAAAGTTCAGTTTTGC
>JAQFZF010000622.1:0-16716 GCA_034695365.1 Enchytraeus norvegicus | reverse complement strand
AGGTTGACACTGAAGGTGCCCCTTACACAGGGGCACCTTCAGTGTCAACCTCGATCTGCATCACAGATAATTATAATCCATGGACCATTCTGGGTATATAAAAATAATAAAGGTTTATCGAACATTTCCTCTTCCAATGATAACGTCAGGGGATTCCTTACACAGACAGAATTGTATCTCTGTAGACGGTTCAGTGTCTCTGCCTACAAATTATTATTATCATTGTGTTTAGAAATATGATGTAAAGCAGCTGAGACCATGGGAATTGGTGCAGAGAAAGAACCTTTCATACAGGCCTTCTCGTATACCAATGAGAGATAAGAAGCTATTGGTAGGTTATTTTGCATGTTAAAGTTTTTTGTATTGCATGTACTATACAGCTTATACAGCAATTCTGCAGGTAATGATTAAACTATGAGAGGCGTTCAGAAAGTCTTGATCATTGCTTAATAATTTTAAAACAACTCGTCAGAAATTATTCAAATTTTCCAGCAATATTTACTAGAATGAAACTGACATCCTTGGTAAATATACATATTTCGCTAGGTGGCAGTGCTTATCAATGCTCAAGATGGCCGCTCATATAGACAACAATATTAAGCAGAAAGTTGTAATTGATTTCTTATGAAAGAGGATATGACTGCAAGGGAAATCAGTGAGAGATTAAATAAAGATTATGGAGAATCTGCACTTAGTTATCCAAGTGTTAGGCGATGGCTGACCGAGTTTAATGGTAGCAGAAGTGACATTATTGATAAGCCACGTTCTGGTCGGCCTTCAACGGCCGTCACGGAAGAAAACAAACAACAAGCTGATGAACTTATTCGCAGTAAAAATAACATGAAATTCAGGTCAGTATAAAGAGACATTGAAGAAATTGGCTCGCTCTATTCATCTGAAACGTCCCGATCTTCAAAACGTTATTCTACATCACGATAATGCATGACCACACACCGCTAACGCCACCACACTGCGATTGGGGCCGTCCATAAAAGACGTCCGCCAAAATCGGCACTTTTGAGCCCCCCACCCTCCATCCGCATATGTCCATTTGGTCTGACCCCCCCCTCCCCCCCTCGTTGGTGCTTCAATCGACCAGCGCAGATACACGATTAGCCTTCCATTTTCCAGGCACCGATATGCACACGTGCCCAAGGGTGCCGGGGATATTTTGTCGGCTGAGCTGAGAATCGTTCCCACGCCTCGAGCCATCACTCAATCCTGAGTCAAGCATGCCAACCGCTTCACTAAATCCCCGTCGAGCGTAATAAATTACGCTCGACTTGGTCGAGGCCTCACATTAAATTTAACATAATATAAATTATGTGCGAATTCATGCCATTTTGTTTTAATTAAAGCCCTCATCAATTCGGGTTCCTGTGACTACATCTAGAAATCCCGGGAACTAGATTGGAGTTATGGGATTGAGATCAGTAGCAAGAATGTGTCACCTGCAATCAAGAGTATCGGCTCTTTATCAGCATGAAGCTCCATCTGGCGAGCGATCCATCTCCCATCGAAGTGAGCGCACCACCAGCCCTTCTTGTTCAGTCCATCGTCATCCCTGTGCTCGTCTGAGGGCTTGCTGAATGGTATCCTAAAGTAGCGCTGGTTCTCCAGGCTCCCACCTCCTTTAGGTGTACCTTGGGCTGCTGCACCACCACCCAACTCAGCTATGTATACCAAAAACACACCATCACTCAACTCAGCTGTGTACACCAACAGGGTGCCCATTTTCTGGATTTTATTTTGTCTAGCAACGTCAGGGAATTGTCAGGGAATTTGGCTTTTCTGCCAGGACCTTTTCAATTTGTGGGAAAACGTCGATAATTATGCGAGATGTCGATAGAGAAATACTGCAATAATTTTAAAGTTTTGATAGTGCAACCAAATGTGGACCAAAAAAGCTCATTTCGCACAAAAAGCACAGTTTCGCACAGTATTTACAGTCCAGGACCTGGCATATACAGTATACACCCGTATACACTTTCAAGGGAGGAGAATTTGAATGCTGTTTCATGTTAGGGACCTATAAGGCTCTAAAACGGTACTAGGTGGAATTGCGGAAAGTGTGGCCATCTTGAAAGTCGGTCATCTTGAATCAAAGATGGCCGCCAACGAGTGCATAATCTGGAATATCTCGATAAGTTTAAGTGATAGAGCGTACTTTTGGTGTCGGGGGTATGGTTTTCGGGGTCAGGGAATCCAAATAACATATTTTCAATCTTGTGGAATGGTCACGTGACCATGAAATCCAAGATGGCTGCCAACGTGTGCATAAGCTTGAATATCCTGAGAAGTTCAAGTTATAGAGAGGTATGTTTGGGGTCCGGGTCATGGTTTTTGGGGTCAAGGAATCAAAGTGATATATTGCCAATACTGTGGAATGGTCACGTGGCCATGAAAGCTAAGATGGCTGCCAACGCCTTTAGGCTAGAATATTTCGAGAATTTTAAGTGATAGAGACTTGCTTTTGGTGTCTAGGGCAAGGTTCTCTAGGTCAAGGAATCCAAATAACATATTGTTAATATTGTGCAATGGTCACGTGACCATGAAATCTAAGATGGCTGCCAATGCCTTTGAGCTTGAATGTCTCGAGATATTTAATTGATAGAGAGATGGTGTTGGTGTTTGCGGTATGGTTCTTGGGGTCACGGAATCCAAATAAATATATTGATAATATTGTGGAATGGTCACGTGACCAAGAAATCAGAGATGGCTGCCAACGCCTTAAGCTTGAATATCTCGAGAAATTTAAGAGATAGACAGGTAATTTTGATGTCTGGGGTATTGTTCTCGGATTCAAAAAATCCAAATAACATACAACCAGCATCGTGGAATGGTCAGGTGACCATGAAATCAAAGATGGCTGCCAACGCGTGCATAAGCTGGAATATTCTGAGAATGGTCGCGTGACCATTCACAATATTAGCAATATGTTTATTTGGATTCCTTGACCCCAGAAACCATACCCCAGACACTAAAGTACCTCTCTATCACTAAAATTTCTGGAGATATTCAAGCTTAAAGGCGTTGGCAGCCATCTTAGATTTCATGGTCACGTGACCATTCCACAATATTAGAAATATGTTATTTGGATTCCTTGACCTAGAGAACGTTGCCCTAGACAACAAAAACAAGTCTCTATCACTTGAAATTCTAGAGATACTCAAGCCTAAAGGTGTTGGCAGCCATCTTAGATTTCATGACCACGTGACCTTTCGACAATATTGGCAATATGTCACTTTGATTCCTTGACCCACAAAACCATGATGCGGACCCAAAACATACCTCTCTATCACTTTGACTTCTCAGTATATTCCAGCTTATGTGCGCATTGGCAGCCATCTTTGATTTCATGGTCACGTGACCATTCCACGATGCTCATTATATGTTATTTGGCTTCCGTGACCCTGAAAACCATACCCCAGACACCAAAATCATCTCTCTATCATTTATGCTTCTCGAGATATTCAAGCTTAAAGGCGTTGGCAGCCATTTTATATTTCATGGTCATGTGACTCTTCCACAATATTGGGAATTAGTTATTTTGATTCTTTGACCCCGAAAACCATAACCCCGACACCAAAAGTACCTCTCTATCACTTAAACTTATCGAAATATTCTAAATTATGCACTCGATGGTGGCCATCTTTGATTCAAGATGGCTGACTTATACCATGCTTTCCGCAATTCCACCTAGTGCCGTTTTAGAGCCCTATAGGTCCTAACAAGAAACAGCATTCAGTTTCTCCTCCCTTGAAAGTGTATACGGGTGTAAAATTTTCTATAAAACCACATTTCAACACCTTCCAATCTTTTGGTCATAGCTGTCGACAGTGTCCAACATTCACTAGCATAGAGTATAATTTAATATACATATGTTGTATTACATTAATTGAAAATGTTTAAACTAAAAGGAGCTGTAGTGCCCCCTCCCCTCACTTGTGACGCAATTAATACACAAAATGTTACACTTCGCCACCATGAAGTTCATATCCCTTAACTATCCCCCCTCTAATGTCGTCTTCCTCTTCTCACCCAAATTGTTCTACCTCAATTTTGAGGCCACGAAGTCAGCTTTAAATCAAGAGTTTTTACAAAGTTATTAAGATTTCTCTAGTGGGATAAAAAATTTAAAAATCAAACTGAATAACATGAGTGCAGTGTTACCAGAGTCGAGAACAGACTTGGGTGCCCTCTGTGAGTCCTCAGCTCCTCCAGTCTGCTTCACCTTGTTCTTGGTCTTCCAGTCGTGATACACCTTCAGTCTGCGGTGAAACTCCTCACGGCATCCATCCAACAGCTCCACATCTAGAGAAATGTAATACAATACAATTAAGTAGGCCTACAACAGAAAATACAAATATTAAACTGCAAAAGGGGGTCAAGAAGTATTGCTCGACATAATTTTCTTTATGACATCAACTGGAGGGCTCTGAACAAGGCCAACGTACCTGCAATTAAGGACAGGTCTGGTACGCACAGATGGTTAAGAGGCCAGACGGCATGTCACAGATTCCGTGGGCGGAGGGAAAATGTGTCACATGGAACACATTTTCGTGACAGTGACGGACACGCTAGCTACTTACAACCTAACATCATCGAGTGCAGAAGCCAGCAGTGCCGCAGAATCCGCTGCCGAAGGAAAGAGGAGAAATACATCTCACTCGTGGCCAGATATCATTTTGTTCAAATAGCGATAGAGACTCAGGGTTCTGTCAACAAGAGTTGCTCAGATTTTATTGATGAAATTGGCAGAAGGTTGCGTGCCCTGACCGGTGACCACCGTGAGCGCTCTTTCCTGTGGCAGAGAGACGGTGTGTGGCCCTCCAGCAATACAATGCCGTTTGCATCCGGAGCACGCTCGACTCCCTGTCACTCCAGAATATCAACAACTAATTTTTATTTAAATTTTTACCCATGGGCTATTTACACCCCTCTGGCTATACATGGTGCGTAAAAAAGTGACCCCTAAATGTTTTTTTAATTTTGTCGAGACCATTCAGTCTATGTGCACACTTTTTACAGGAAATATTAGCAGGCCAATTTTTCATCATTTCTGAAAATTTCATCATATTCCATCAACAGATGGCAAAGTTATCGACGTTTTTGTTTCCATACCCATCAAATATAAATATGCACGGTGTCTTTTACAAGTGAGAATATTTTAATATTTGCCACTAAATCGTCAATATTACACCGATTCCTGTAAAATTTTTCAGAAATGGGGAGCAACCAACGCTACCACACTCTGATAGATGTCATTCAGATATCTTTACAAACCATGGCATTTTTAAAGGAATTTTCACTGGTGGGGATTTTATGAAAAAGGGCACCTCGCACGCTTTAAAAGGGGAAAATTTGATCAAATTTGATGCGCGATTTCAATGTAGCTAGTCTAACTAAACGTCAAACTCAACAAACATGCTGCCAAAACGCATTTTTACAGTAATGTAGACTACACGGTTGAGAACAGACATACCAACTGAAATTTACTGCAGGACTGTTGAATGAATGAATACCTATTAAAGTTGCAGTCAGTGGCGTAGCAATGCAAATCCCCGCTGGGGCGAAAAATTTTTGTTGTTGAGTTGATGACCTTTTTTTGTTCGTTGAGCTCGTCAGAGATGTAATTGAATGGTCGTATAAAAAAGCAGACCAACGACCAAAATAAATAATTTTTGTTATCTGCAAACTATTTTCAAAACCATAAACCGACAGAATAAAATTTTGGCCTGTATTGTAGAACACCATTATATCTAGTAAATACCAATAAAATATTTTCAATTTTGTGAATTTTTAAAAGAAATATTGCTGAAATAGACACTATTCTTTACGATATTTCAGATGGTCTTTAGTCCACTTTTGCATACGACCATCCAATTATATCACTATTTCTTAAAATGCTGCCTCTTTTCCCCAAAATGCCGCCCCTTGGACAAGTGAAGCCTGGGGCGGTTCGCCCCACTCGCTCCCCCCTTCAATATGCCACTGTAAAGTAATAGTTACTGTTGTAGATCGAAAATTACTCTGAGTAATAATCTATAGATCTACATAATAAAAATGATCAGTCTTTCTGAAAATTTCTTCATGAAACTCCTTTGCGTGAAAATGTCTACCTTTGGTTCACGTTCCCGTCTATCCCGGATCATAATGTGTTGTTCCCACTCCATTCAAAGCAATCTGGAGTCATGCACTGATTGTGTCATTGTGCATACAAGTTCTGTGATCGTCCAGAGCCAAATTGCGCTGTGAAACTAATCTCATAAAGAGAGATCGGTCGAAACTGGTAACACATGGCGCAGACGAACTGACAACGAACATCCTAGATCAGATGCAGTGTCTGACCAGTAGGAAGGTAGACTATTGAAATAATGGAACACCTAAAATTATACTCCATTGTTCACAGGCTTCATTAGCGAAATGTGCTACCTTGCCTAGGAACAATCTAGCTTACAACATAATGCCAGATTTTACAAAATCCCCGAGGACTTAATGGTGCTGAACAGCAAATGATCACAAGACAGAGCTCGACCAGCTGCCCCGGGTGATAGGTGTCGAATAACCATTTATTATAATAGACATATGGACCAATCTGATTCTGCGTCAAGACCTGCAACGATAGGTAATTGTTTTGTCAGATGACTTAAAACTGGAATAACTTGACTAGCCGAGTTAGCAGGACATGCAACGATAGGCCATTAGCAGGCCATTTCAACGATAGGTCTGTTAGCGGACTCAAAACTGGAATAATTTGGCTATTTGTGGCAGCAACACAATAACAATCTTTTAAATGAAGACAATCGTGTGAGTAGCCTACTGCCATTACAATATATCAGAAAGACTAAAATATGTCTCTCTCTTTCTTCGGCTCTCGGTACTGCCAGCCTTAGCATACCACAATACATATTGAGGAAAAAGGCCCTTTTTGGGCAGGTAATTTTGAAATCACTGGTGTGGAAAAGAGAAATCACTGGTGGGGAAATTGAGAGGGCTTGTTGGGAATTTCCTCACCAGTTACAATGCTAAAAAATGACCTGATATAAGACAGGCCTTGGCAAACTTTTACAGCCGAGGGCCGCATAACATTTTCGATGGCGATGGAGGGCCGCCAGAAATTTTTGACGACCGTCAAACTTTGGGACGGTCCTCCATCAATTGCATACATGTATGACTTAAAATTTGTACTTATTATTTTCAAACTGCATCCATGTGTCAATCTGTCATTGATGAATGTAACACAATGAAGTTAAATGACAAAAAATTTCCAAGAAAACTATCGAGAGTTTACGCATTTTTTCGAGTTGAGATAATTTTAAAATCTACTAAATTCTCTCTCTAGCAGGATTAGCTCATTTATCAATCAGTCAGGGCTCTCTTTAGCAGGATTAGCTCATTTATCAATCAGTCAGGGCTCTCTCTAGCAGGATTAGCTCATTTATCAATCAGTCAGGGCTCTCTCTAATTGAATATTATTCAGAATCCAAAATAAATTTCAGCTCAAATAAATCTCTACTATAGTGACAAATAATTTTCAATGTTATGAAAATTACCTAAATTGTGAGGAAATTCGTCATTTAAAACACTTTTTGGTTGCAGCGATTCTTTGGTCTTACTTTCAGCTAGGTCGGTGAGTGTTGGGTGACTAATTAAGATCTTTGCAAAGATAAAAGTTGATTAAATTGCTACAGTTACAATTGAAATTCAGTTAAGCTCCCTACTTATACTTATACTTATACTTATACTTATACTTATACTCCCTACTATCATTTCATGAGTATATGACATTATTAGTCACCAAGATTTGCTGTTTGTAAACCTATTATTTTTACTGAATGCCTATATTTTGTATAGGCTAAA
Source organism: Enchytraeus norvegicus (assembly GCA_034695365.1). Classification (NCBI taxonomy): domain Eukaryota; kingdom Metazoa; phylum Annelida; class Clitellata; order Enchytraeida; family Enchytraeidae; genus Enchytraeus; species Enchytraeus norvegicus. The sequence goes on along the minus strand of JAQFZF010000622.1, from coordinate 8,853 downwards.
CAGTGATTCTTACAGGATTGTCTAACCCTTTTTGGTGTCCTATAAAATTGAAAAAAATATATATCCCTAATATTAATTAGGGCGACTAAAAGTTTAAAAAGTTAAAATCAAAATAGGTCTGGGAAATTCTGTGAAACGCCCAGAAATGCAATCCAAACTGTCCTATGACCACCCTATGAGAAGTTATTAGGTTAAAAATAACTTAAAATCCAGCGAAAAGTTAAAAAGCTTTAAATTAATTTTTTTTCTAAAAATATAAAGTTTTGTGTTACAATTTCAGTTGCTGGTTTTGAAAGAGATCTGATGGAGATTAAAGCCTGTTATGTTATTAACCACTGTCGAAATGTGGAAGAAGACTGAAAGTACACACTATACAATAATTATTCAGGACGCATATGAGGATATAAATTCACTGAATTTCGGCAGAGATCACTGAAAGATTAGCGAGTAGGCCTACATACGGAAGCGCATTGAAAATCATGAAATTCATTCAATCATGTAGCTCATTAGATCTGAAATATCTCCAGCAACTTATGGTCTGCTACAGAAATGTCAAGCTACTTCTGCTAGTGTTGAACGGAGTTTTTCAATGCTCGAAAAACCTATTAGCCAAGGAGAGAAACCATCTGCCTATATAACAATGTTAAAAAGTACTTGATTCTACACTTCAATAGTGTAACTGCGTAACAGACAGTTGTGTGAGTAGTCTACTAATACAAGGGCGGCGAAACTGATGTCAAAGTTGGCTTTAGCTTTATTTTATTTTTTTTGGGCGGCTAAAAACAAAAAATTAAAATCGAAATAGGTCTCGGAAATTTTGTGAAACGTCCAGAAATGCATTCCAAGCTATCCTATGAGAAGTTATTAGGTTAAAAATTAGTTAAAATCCACCGACAATAAAGTTAAAATTTCTATTTTATAGGTAAAAAAAATAATCGCCCTAACAATTAGCCTCAAATAATTCAATACAGGTAACTGTTTCTGGACTCCTATAATACAGTATATGTCAATAACGTTTTAGTTTCTAAAGATATCAGAATGAGATTTTACAGCATGTGGTAGAACTGGTTGTTCTCCAAATCTGGTAAGTTGCAAAGTATACCGGTAGGTGAACTGGTTAATACGCTTATATTGCAATAATAAAAAGGGTCTCACTTAAAAGAAACAGAGTGTATACTGCCTTCCCAAGTGTGTTCTGAAAAATTGAAAATCGAGTAAAACCAACAATTTCAGTCTGCATGTAATTGTAATAGGCGACTAATGAAGATACAGCAGTAGAGACTTTATAGGGTGAGGCCTTGTATCCATACAGTAATACAATGATTTCTTCGTCATTGGTCAATCACATACCAGAGGTCTAGGCCGCCACATCTGTTGTGGCCATTAATTGCTAGGCTACTTAACTCTCCCTTATTCATTTAGCGCTTCTGTGGTATTTTATAAAAAGCGGCGCTTTAGCTAGACAATTATTGATTGACTAACATCCAGATTGAAATCTACACAGCATTAAGCGCTATTAAGTGTAGCGCTTAATAGATAGGCTAATATTGCTGTCGTATTGGCATTGGCTAGCTTCAAAGTGCTCGATGTTATCAACGACGACAGTTGCACTCCATTAGTTGTTTGTTGTTGTAATACATAATACAAACTCGTTTAGCGTCCGCTGGTCATCCAAGTACGATCTAAGAAGATGCACATGGTCATTAGTCTCTTGCTTCAGTAGCCTGAGTGCTACCAACTAGGTCATCCAAGGGCGTCCATCCCCTCAAATTTTAACCTAATAAATTGGCTCAAAATTAACCACCACAGCGGTATTTCCCCCCCAATTTCGTCTTCCTCCCAATATTTAGAAAATTTGGCCTGAAATTCTTCCTCCCCAATTCTTTATGTGGCGCAAATTGCGCCAGCTGCTGTATGGATTGGATGATCCTGGGGTCATCCATCCAAGCAAATTCTTTTAGTTGGACAAACACCAACACGTAATCAGAGATAAAACATATGCATTGTTAGGTTGCACAACACACAGAACACGATTCACTCTATACAAACCGGTGGTGCATCATGATATACAGATACAAATTTTATTTATGTATTAATGCAATAATAGCATATAACATAAATATGTCTATTGTTTTTATAATCCATCAATCAATCAGAAGTATTTATATAGCGCACTCTAACGTAGTCTCAGAAGCGCTTTTGAACAGTGAAAGGTAGAGCTGCCTAGCCTGCCATATGTAACAACTGATGTGGCAAGACCTCTGCCAATCTGGAATTCGAGCGACCAAAGGTTCAAGTACACAGCAGTCATAAAGCAGACCACTCCACCCTGCACTGAGGCATCTGCGTTATAGTTAATATATCACATAATTAATACACATGATAAAATACATAATAAAATTTAAATACCGATAAATTAACTATAATTATATATACATTTATAAATTATTAACAAATGATTCATTTATTCAACTTCTATTTGGCACCCGCTATTCGATAGAGTTTTTCAACATAACACGATCAATTAATTATTAGTACTACGACCTACATACTAGTTGCTTTCAATGAATGGACCCAAGACAGAAAGTCGCTCGTGGTTGGCATGCTGCATAGCTTAGATTTCATTCTCTGATTGACTATGCTGCAAATCGAAGCCCGAACCTTCAGCGTAAAACACCGATGGGCTTAACCACTGAACCGCGTGATGTAATTGACGTTAAACCTATTTTGTAATCCAGTTTACTACACTGCACTCGCACAATGCTCGACTGTAACAGGTCTAATACAGATCACTGAAGATTTATCCTGCTTCGCCACCTGAAGATGATATCAGTCAGAACATAGAGAAATAATATCAACTACTCAGCGGCAGATAGAAGAGCCGAAGAGCATCAGCACATTTAGCTTAGAATGTCTAATAATAGAACTGTTCAAAACAATATTAACTTGTCCCAACCCAACAAGTCAAGTAAAAAGGAAAATGGCGAAAATTATGAGATGATAAAAATTATAATGCTCAGGACAATAGAGCAACAGGGAGCCAATTATTTACATACATTTGGAGTAAAAAAGTTATAGACCAAATAGTAATAACAACAGAGATCAAACTAACTCCACAGGTTAGAATGGACATAATATACAGTATTCCATCAGCTCAGGCCAAGCACCATTGTAAATAGTGCATCACCAACTTATGCACACTTGATATTCTCAGTAATTACCAACTCAATCCTCAAAGAATTCAGAGACCCTGACCCCAGGCCACCTCACTCAGTGTACTAGCCCAGGACTTTGGCCCCAGGCCACCTCAACCAGTGTACTAGCCCAGGATCCTGGCCCCAGGCCACCTCACTCAGTGTACTAGCCCAGGACCCTGACCCCAGGCAAACTCACTGAGAGCCTCTCTGTTGAAAGGTACTCCGCTGTGCGTGTCCTCAAACAATAGATCAGTAGAGTAGAGGTCCCACTCACCGCTCATACCATCCCCCCACCCCGTAGCCAACAGGTCCTCACTTAGCAATGGCTGGCAGCCATCTGGTGTCAACTCTACTACACTGTCAACATCAGATGAGTGACACAGTAAATGATCAGTGATATGTTCACTAGAACTTGCCGCAGTAATTAGCGACTGTGAGCGAAGGTCTAGTGACATTCTCTCACCAGTTCTTGTTGTTGATTGGATGCTAATGGTAGGATGTGCCGGTGACCCACTGACCAGCCTACCCGGCTTCAGCTCAACATCACTCCTTGTTACATCAGTCCTACCAGCAACACTATCTACTGCTTTCTTAGCTCTCGGTGACACAGTCAGCTTCTCCATCAGTATCTCTAACTCTGTCCGCGTGTAGAACGTTGTTGTGGGTGACACTAGAGACTCGTAGTCATCGTTGACAGCGTCAGAGAGTGAGATGGGAGACCTATAGGCTGGGTGTATGTGAAGGCTGGAGGGAGTCAGTGGTGGATCAGCGTACCTCTCATCTAGTCCGTCCAGTAGCAGAGTTCTGTAGCCAAGACTGAGCAAACCTTTGTGAAGGTCGTCGATAGTGAAGCTAGGCAGCGACGGAGCATGACTGGAGTCATCAGACGTCAGCGATGACCTTCGTCTACGATTAACTTCACTGCCAGACTCACTCCAAGTATTATCAGCTCTACCCCTGCGCGACCCCCCACCCTTTCCCACCCCCCTCCCTCCCCCACGACGACCCCCGCGTCCTCTCACTATCTTAGGCACCTCCTCTAACGAGGCCTCCTCAGCATAGTTGGTCACCTTCCTCGCCTTGCGCTCAGGTTTGAGCCTCGAGCTGGCTGAAGATCTCTCAAAGGCCACTACAGGATGGATCGGTACCTCAGGCTCAACAACAGCAGCGTCGTTAGACTCATCAGTCGTATCCACCTGGGGTTGATCAGTCATAGTCATCCACTGGCGACCTACCTTCACAAAACGATACTTCATCTGTCCCGTTGATGATCCCTCTGGTTTCTCATCAGATGGCGAGTTGAATACCGGCTTCTTCTTCTTAACACGTGGTGATATTTCTGTATTAGACAAGGAAGCACTTAGAGGGGATGTGTACATTGGAGATGCGTATGTTTGTTGTCGCATGTTTTCTGTTGTATCAATATCAACTACAAGTGGTGCAGTTTTCTTGGTATCATAGGTGACTGAATGTAACAACTTTGACTCGCTACTCTCAGCAATTAAATTACTTTCTTTCTTCGCCAGTTGCATTTTCTGATTTTCGCTGATGTCGACTGGAGGATAGATTGGCAACTTTAAGCGTATTCGAGTTCTTTTTTCTGCTTCAGGCTTTGCTGCCAAACTTACAGGTACATCTTCTTCCAATGATTTCACAGCGGTGGACTTGTCAACCCTGTGGGATGCTCGCTGTCTCTTAGGGTGCGGCTCCATGACGCTGATTGTGTCAAGCTTTACAACCTGAGGATCCTTGGTTCTCTTGATCCTGGGTTCTGGTTGAGCGGAAATAGGCAGCTGCTGTATATCGACTGTAGGGGCCATATTGATCGTGGAAATCTTTTCAGATGAGACTATTTTGTTAGGTTCATTCACTGGGACACGTTTAACAGCATCAATGACTTCTTTGGGTATCTTTAACCTTTTGGATAGAACTTCGACAGCTTTTTCAATTGTGTCTATTGAAACACATTCATTCTTTTCTGACCCCTTCTTGCGTTTTCTCTCACTCTTCTTTTTAAGAATCGTTGCAGCCCCGGCACTTAGCTTTATTTGAACCGGAGAGACAATCTCTTTTAGCTGACTCTCTGTCGGCTCTAGTTTTGTCCTTTCTTCTTCAGTTTCTTCACTCGCAGGGGTTCTGCATTCCCTTGTCTCAGCCACCAACATAGACAAACTCGACCCATTCTCACTGGAGGGATCGGTGAGCTTACGAAGAACAATGGACAGTGAGCGACAGTGTGGCACAACACTCGTTGCATCAGTGCTGCTCCTCTCTTCAACAGGAGGAGTCGTAGTGTCCTGAGAGACGTCTAAACTTCTCTTCTTGTTCTGTGATCTATGAGGCCTAGGTTCTGCTTTACCCTCCATGCCAGGCACCGATACTACACTACTCTTCTCGGCTGGTACATTGACTTTCTTCTCCTTGTTTAATGTTGATTCACTGATTGCATCAGACTTCTCACCACTGCCAATGCCTTTAACCTCGTGCGAGGCTCCACTCAACTTCTCCTGGGCGTCCTTTAATAACTTCTCCTGGGCTTCCTTTAATAACTTCTCTTCACTCTTATCCAATACTGTGTCTCCACTCGATCTTGCCAGTCTCTTCTTGTATGGCTTAACATCAGGTAGAGAAGATTTGCTCTTATCCTCAGTGCCACTCAAATCAACCTCAGATGACACTTTGGCTTCAACACTTTTCACCTGCTCCTGACCTTTCAAAATTCTCTTGCCTCGCACGAAGACACTTTTTGTTTCCTCAACTTTAGCACTAACTGATGGCAGAATCCCTAAATCACTCTTTGCTTCAGTTGTTACATTCAACTTACCTACTACACGCTTTTCACTTTCAACATCAGTTTCATATTGTTGCTCAAATGCCATCAGGATCTTTTGTTTCTCGGACAGGTGGGCTGCAGCATTTGACTGTGAGTTGCTGACATCAGCAGCAGCATCACCGCTGGTGACATCAGCAGACATCAAATTGCCCACAACCTGACGTCTCTTAGCCGCCAGCTTAGAGCTCATCTCTGAGATAACTGGCTCATCTGAGTCATCAGATGATATCTCATTATCATCATCATCATTATCATCATCATCTTCATCATCGTCCTTTAAAACTGGCGGGGAAAGCTGTGCAGTAACTTCCTTTTCTGTAGTTATGTCAGCAGATCTGACAACAACTATTTTCTTATCATCATAACCAGGTTGCTTAGTACCGGTAGTTACAGAATTGGTGTCAGAAACATGGACCGCAACGTCACAGAGTTTAATATTTAAACTATCAGAGGAGCTGTCAACAGATATCTTATCACTTTGTGCTTCACCTGACACATTCACAGGTTCACTTTGACTTGTTGCCTCTCTAACTTCAACTGATACTGCAGGTATTTTGAAACTTGTAATATCCGCACTTAAAGATAAATTAGTTTTTTCAGCTGAATTCTGTTCAGACTCCATTAAATCGCTATACTCAATCTTCTTTTGTGGTTTTCTTGGTTTGGAGATATTGGAAACTGAAACAACTGGAGTTGATTTCACTTCGATATCATTCGAAAGTGAAGCGTTTGTTTGTGATTTTGTGGTCAGAGGTTCACTCAAGTCTATTTCCCTTAAATTTGTCTCGGTGGTATCTATAGTTTTATCTGCTTCAAGTTCTTTATCGACAGAAGGATCCATTATATCTTGAACATTCTTTAAACTCTTAACATCTTCCCTAACAGATGCAGAAACAACCTTATCTGAAACAAACCCCTCTGAAACAAATTTATCCAGACCAACTTTACTTGAGTCAACCTTATTTGAGTCAACCTTATTTGAGTCAACATTACTTGCGCCCACCTTATTTGAGACAACCTTATTTGAGTCAATCTTACTTGAGTCAACCTTACTGGCATTGACATTATTTGAGTCGACCTTATTTGAGTCCACCTTACTTGAATCAACCTTATTTGAGTCAGCCTTATTTGAGTCAACCTTGCTTTTCGAGTCAACCTTACTTGAGTCAACCTTATTTGAGTCAACCTTATTTGAGTCAACCTTACTTCTTGAGTCAACCTTACTTGAGTCAACCTTATTTGAGTCAACCTTACTTCTTGAGTCAACCTTACTTAAGTCAACCTTATCTGAGTCAATCTTACTTGAGTCAACCTTATTTGAGTCAACCATATTTAACCCAACTTTTTCTACGTCAATATTTTTCGGTTCAATATTGGATGCATCACTTGATTTCAAATGATCAACACTACTCGCTGAAAAACTTACAGTTTTAGCCTTTTCACTTGGCAATGGAATATTTTGTTTCTTAATGGGCTCAACATGACTATTGCTTTTCTTACTGGATTCAACAGATTTTGCCGACTCATCTTTCTTGTTAATCACACTGTTGTCATTACTTGTACTGATTAGTTCTGATTTAGATTCTATTAATTCTTTCCCTACTACCTCAGCAGCCTCCAGTAAACTAGTGTCAACCCCAGACACATTCGTAACCTGTCTGTCTGGACCCTTACCACTGATCTTTAGAACTATTACTGTTGACTTCTGATGACCATCAACGGGCTGATCATCATTACTTGCGCTATTCTTTATTCGTATTGTCTTAGATTCGCTCATGCTGACCGCAGCCTCAGTCGACTTAACAGTTTCCTCAATCTCTATTTTTCTACCAGATTCTTTTTCTCCAGTATTGTCACGTATTTGGCACTGTTTACCCGCATCTGTCCTTTTCTTCTCTGAAACTAAGCCTGGCATTTCTGAAACTGAACTCGTTTTAACATCGGAAACTACTGAATCAGTTGGAAGGTTAATTGTAATATCTTCAACTTTATTAAATTTTTCAGTAGGTTGGACAGTTGTTTTTGCTGATGATGATGCAGGTGGATTCTGAGTAGTCACCTGATCACATAAATCACTTGCTGCTGGTGCTGCAGCATCAGTAGAAGAAAGCTTCCTCACTGCGCGGACCACCGGCAGCGTGCGACAGAGACTAACTGAGACATCGGTGACCACAATACCCTCGTGAGACAGCACAGAACCGGTCGTTGAAAAAGTCTTACTGTCTGATGCGGTCTCGCTACCTACAATGTCCAAACTACGAGACTTTACAGCAGATTTATCTGTCTTTGTATCATCAGTGGTACTTTCAGAATTAAACACTTTTCTATTAGTTGCTCTGAATTTCGGCGGCAAATTGTGAATGTTGAGAGTAGGTGAAGTGTCATCATCTGTAGCAGTAGGAAGAGGCTTGAGGCTGGGATCAGTGGCAACACTGTCGGTGGTTGATTTAGTCGTGCTGGCTGTAGACACTGAAGTGGTTCCTATGTCAACACTCTGATCAGTGGCAACAGCATCACTGGTATCTAGAGATTCTGCAATGTAACAAAACAAAACATTAATAATCAGCAACTAGCAGCACTTTTCATCCAGTTGGAAAGAATTAACAAAAATAAATTTGCGTAAGCAATATTTAAAATATTTAGGTAGTGTTATAACAACAAGCGACAAATGCGACCCCGAGATCAAAAGAAGGATTGCTGTAGCAAAAGACGCGTTTCAGAGGTTGGAACATATTCGCAGAAACATAAAGATATCTATGGAAACCAAAAAGAGAGTTCTAGAATGTTACGTAATTTCTACACTTACCTATGGATGTGAATGTT
>JAQFZF010000621.1:0-16719 GCA_034695365.1 Enchytraeus norvegicus | reverse complement strand
GAACAGAAGCTGTAAATTTCCGGGATGAGGCTGTGAACAGATTCCAACATCTTTGTTCTGCTTAGACAATTGAAAGCGTTGGAGAAGTCCAGCTTGACCAAAGACGATCCAGTGGGCATGTCCATCACAAACTGACGAGCATCATGTACTGCTGCCACATTTAGTAATTATTTCTAGGAGAGGGGTAGGACCAAAATTAAATATGAACGCTTATTTTGTCAATGCTTTAAACTGAAATAGACTTCATAGTTAGTTTCAATAAGAATGGGAATATCATTAGAATTTCATTAGAATATAATACGATAACAATTATATAATTAACAAAAATCAGTATCACAATTTAAACGGAAGGAAGAGCAGTGTGAATTATTTCACTGCTTCATGAAAATTCAATCTATTTTGTATTGAAGTCAAATTCCCATTGCGCTATTTTTCTATTGAATATAGAAAACTAAGGGCGTTAGCCCGCAGTCAACCAGATGTAATTTAACATTAATACTTAAATTACACAAGAAAGCTCTTCGTGCGGGTATTGTAGATTTAAATTGAGCACGACATAAAAAGACACTTTTTAGTTGAGTTATCCAGTGTGCGAAGTCGACAATTTCAAAATGGGGGTCGGACCAGATTTCCCTTAAAATTTACATGTAAAAAGGATAAAAATCCGATCTCCAGGGCCTTTATAGTGAAAGAAGTGGTTCAGATTTTCAAAGGGGGGGGGTCCAACCCCCCCCCCGGTAATTCGCACCCTGGAGTTAGCCTAAACAATAATTCTTCTTATGGAGTTTTACATTTAGTTGTAATAGTGTAATAGCCTAATTATACGATTTTGAAGGTGTTGCGTATTGAATATGCTTATCATATGTTTGTAGGCTACTAAATTGTCAAAATGTTAGGCTTATACAAATAAGCCAACACATTTTAAAAGTTAGTACAAACATTATGCTTGTTATTGAACTGCGAAGATTGAATTTAGCAGCATGAATAGGCTGTCAATACAAGATTCAGAAGTAATGTTTAGACTCGTTGTAACAAGTTTGAGATAACTTAGCCTACTAAACCAGTATGATGAAGTTTACATTTTAAGCCAAGTTAAGTTAAGTTAAATTAAATAATGAATTAGACTGCTACGATAATTATAATCGGTAATATGGGGTCACAATTATAGTGCTAACATTCTATTTATTTTTGGATGAATTGACTAATTGAATGATTTTCAGACGATTGACTGACTAATTAGGCTTAGTACGACTAGCTGGCTCTTCTGGTAACGTCGCGGATTTTCGAAGTCCAGAGTTTAACTCCAGGCGGAACAAATCAGAGTTTAAAATATCTGACGTAAAAATAGGATGGTTGAAAGCAGCGTAATACGCAGAAATGGATCACAAATGGTTCGCCCGCCACTGATGTAGTCATTCGTTCGCGAAACTGATTCTGAATTTGGGCTAGCCTTTTTGAAAAATCATGGAGATACATCCTGACTCCATAAATTTTATAATTATTAATTAAAAGCTGCAAAGCTAAGTTAACCGTCTGTATTCCGTATCGAAAGATACTGTCAGAGATGGACATTATTAAATTTACTGTTGTTTGCTTGAAGAACTGGTACAGTAGACGCTACTAATGTTAGCAATGGAAGATCAATGGAGTCAGAATCACTTGGAAAACTTTCGCACGAGCGACGAAACCATAACATACTCCACTCTGCAGCACACAACCGTTTTTCCTTCAACAAACCCCGACTCACCTTTTACAATATTCTTGAAATCTATCGTCGTATGCATTGGCATTGCCGGAGTATTAGCAAACGGTTTCATGCTAATCGTTCTCATAAGTATAAAGAAGAAGAATAACACCGCTCACGTTCTGATTATAAATCAAACTGTTACTGATCTCATGGCATGCGTGGCAATAACATTCGACTTTGCTCAAAGAATAGCTACTGCAACATGGTCATTTGGTCAAGATTGGTTTAGCTACGTTCGCTGTTTCGTCTTTGACAGTAACATTGCAACTGCCACTTTCATAAATGCCTCAGTGGCCGGGTTGATCGTGATAACGGTGGAAAGGTGTGTGAAAGTGGCTCACGCAGTGGCATATAAAAGATTATACAGAGATTGGATGCTCAAAGCTGCAATAGCTTTTCCATGGCTTGCTGGAGTATTTCAAGTAAGGAAATATTTCTTTATCCAGTTTATATATTAAAATATGTACATACTACATAGTGCCACTCTGCATACCAGGACTTACATGAATCTATTACTATAACAGCAATTTAGTGTACAATTGTACATAGCTATAGGACTACTGGTTAACAAGCCCTCCGACCCCTTCATGGGTCGGTTAATTGGGAATAATTAGTATGTTGTAGGTGAGTGCTTCAAACCATTTCGCTGGTAAACACGGGTCTGGCGTATAATCTAATATATCGAAGATGAGGCTGACGACCTTGCCGCTAGATTTTTGACAATGTCACCATTGTTGAGTGCTGAAAGCTCTCAGAAACGGGACCAGCTTCGTACCAGTAGTCAGTTTTAACGCTGTGATACGTTTGCCTTTACCTTAGTAGAACAATATGCAAATACGGGCTTATTATGAATAATTGAAGTTTCATCCCATATTACACCATGCCATAACCTACTTTAAATGTAAATATAAACCTGCATTTCAAGAACAATTTAGCGTTTTCAACTCCAACTGTTTAATGTTGGAGGAAATAAAGCAAAACTTCGTTAACTGAAAAGGTACACACTCTATTCCTGTAAATTATTCAACAATTCGACGTTAACTGTGAAATTCAGAGTACAAAATCTAGATATTAGGAATCGAAAAATACTGCAAAAGTTATACAAAATTTCCATCTCTTCTGTACTAGTTAAATTAGGCCTAGAAATGGACAGTAAACTTCACATTGTAATAAATTAAATAACAAAATAGGTGAATACAAAAATTGAATATATGTATTATTATAATTTTTATTTTATTTTATTTTTTAAATGACCTGAGTGGTAAATGACCCTGGGCTAAAAAATATTATTATTATTATTATTATTGCAATCATTTCTTAAGTTGACTAACTCTAAATTGTTATTCCAGGTTATTCCAACCATAGCGGCAACTAGCCGAATCAAAGACGGGCAGTGTTTTCCACTGTTGATCTGGCTCAACCCAGACCTTCAGAAAGGCTTCAGCGCTTACAGCATACTGGCCTACCTAGCCGTACCTGTTGCAGTTTTCATCTGCTGCTATGGAAGAATAGCCTATGTGATCAGACAAAGAGCTAGGATTAATATCTCTAATTTGTCAAAATCCGATGAAAATCAAAGAAAATTGTCTCGTAAATCATTGAACGTAACCAAAACACTTGGAATCATCGCATGTTGTTACGTGTTAAGTATGCTGCCAATTGAAACATTGTATGCAATGATAAATGCTGGTCACTTCATTGATATGAAAGGAAATCTGTGGTATATTTGTATATTCATTCTCTATCTCAACTGTCTGCTGAATCCTGTTATATATGCCTGGCAATACGATGCGGTTAGGGATTCCGTGAGAAAATTCGGGAAAAGATTGGGATTGAAATTATTCCGCCAGTCGTCTAATACCATCACATCGGATGGCCAAAGCAACAGTTTCGATGCGGCTTATACAAGTGCTGTAACAAAGTAAAGACACCATCTAGAGATCAACACGGTGCACGCGCACCGCGGATGTAAACGCGGAGTAACGTGACTCCGCTTTTCTGGTGATAACAATTATTTTATCCACCGCCACCGGGGTTATCCGGTTCTGCTACATGCGGTGTCACCGCGGTGACACCGATCTAGGCTAGAAGGGGGTTGGTTTTTTAATTCGACATAATGGGTTCACGGTCATCTTGCAGCAGCACGATATTGATCTCTAAAACCAAAGGAGGACTGTAGCAGAAACATAGCTTCGCTTGTTGAAAGGTGTCAAAGCTACAGAATGTTATGAGATAATTAATATTGGTTCAGCGAAAGACTGGAAAAGTACTATTAAATAGTGTTGTAATGTATTTTAAGCACTTGTATTTTAAATACTACCCTAAATAATTTAAGAGTATTTAGTACTTGTATTTTAAATACTTTGGTGAGTAGGTATTTAGAAGAAGTATATTAAATACTTTTTGGAAGTATATAGTATTTGGAATCTCTTCATCTAAATACTTTTTCAAAATACTTTTACATTTTATCACATTGCTTTCCATACCAGAAACATTGAGCAAAAGTTGCAAAATGGTAAACTAAGTGTACAAGATTAAATGGCTACACACTCTGGATGATTGATAAATTTGAATGATAATGATAGAACGGCTTTTGATGCTTATCAATGCCATAGCTCGCCAAGAATCAGCAACGGCCACACTTACGGACTATACGGACGATATTTGTTTATCGAGAATCTCGATAAGCAATGTCTCTGGCATAACTGTTGAATGTTTGCTTTTCTTGGATATCAGTTGATGTGCTTTGTCATTACTCAGCTTAGAGGACCATATTTTGTAGTCACGTTAATGCGACCATTCGACTCCCGGTCGAGTCAATCAGAGAGTAAAATCTCAGATGTACACTGGACAACCAAGCTCACCATCCTTTCGTTAGTCGGTAACTTGGAAACAATTAGTGCGTAGCGGGCGACTGGAACAGAAGATTGCGAAGGTAAACAGGGTTCTGGTTTATAGTCCTACTGGATCAAAGTAGGTCTGGCGACCTTGTCGTCAGATTAATGACTTTGTCACCTATGTGCTGTAATCGTTTAGAAGCGGAATCAACTCCGAAACTGTGGGGTCAATTCTGGTCAATGGAGTTATGCTACCATTACGTCAACCTCTATATGCGTTTTATATCTTTCTCTCCAGTGGAGCGTCTATTTCTAAGGACCATTGATTGCAGGACATGATAATGGACATCTTCTTGCTGAACAGTCTTAATTATTTAGGCCTGTACAACAGTGTAATATATGTCTATTAATGACATGCAGTCCTTAGTTATTTTTTCAACATATACTTTTAATTTATATAATTTTTAATCATATAAAACAATTTAACTTTGTCCCTGTAGGCCTACAGCTATGTGTCTACTACTATAATATCGAACAGGTATCCAAGGCTCGCCCGTCACTGATATCCCTCTCGAGAGATGAAACTGACATTAAATTCGGTTATAGCCTTCAGCCTTTAGCCTTTAGGTATGAAAAATAGCTGCTACAGTTGTAGTTGTAGTTCACTTAGCCCACTAAATAAGTATTTAGTGTTTGAAATACTTTGAGCATAGTATTTAGTATTTAGTATTTTAAATACTTATGCGGTACAGTATTTAGAACTAGTATTTTAAATACTTTTTAAGAGTATTTAGTATTTAAGTATTTTAAATACTTTTGAAAAGTATTTTATACAACACTGCTATTAACTATTTATGATTATTGAAATAAACTGTTTGAAATAGGAAACTAGATGAAACAACAGTCAACCCTCAAGTTGCACGCTCTTTAGTATGCAACAACTATTAAACTACGGTATGTATTTCATGGATCAAGCTATACAATGTTAATAACAAAGATGTTGGTATTATAGTTCAAAATTAATAAAACTGCTTGGCAAGTGTCCCATGTTGGGTCAGGGAATTTTGAGAATATTCCAACCGAAAACTGCACGTGTCTCGTAATCAATCAATCAATGAGGATTTAGCGTCCAGTTCCTCACCCGAAGGCGATGCCAGAGTCGTCGTAAAAGCTTCATTGGTAAACAATTGAGTAACTTCACTCCAATCCCTCCGAAGAGCAGACATACGAACATGTTGCAGTGGGAGATGGAACGGTCCGTGCCATGACTAGCAGGTGTAGATCAATAAGTTGCTCAAATTACGGACTAGGAAGGTTCTTACCCTACTGGTTGTGGCCTATGGCTATGGTAGTCTAGGCTACTTATCGTTGTTCACTATATGGCTTCGGAGATTTATAGTTATAGATTTATTAGTTAGGAAATTTATTAGCTGTTGAAATGTGGTTCTATAGAAAAATTTTGCGCATCTCTTACACAAGACACATAAGAAATAAAGAAGTTTTAAATAGGATGGCAACAACAAGAATTATATTAAATACTGTGCGGAACAGACAGATCAGCTTTTTTGTCATGTTATGAGGCATAAAGAAATACAAAACATAATCATAAGCGGAAAAAATGAAGGAAAGCGTTGCAAAGGCAGACAAAAAATTACCTATACAAAGAGTCTCATTGGATGGATGAACGTTGAAGAAGTAGAAATGATTAGATTTGCTGGAGACAGGGATATTTGGAAAACCATGACCGTCAAAGCTGGGAACCGGCAGGACACCTGAAAGAAGGAGAATAACAAATTAATAAATACCGTAATAAACAAAATATAATTACTTACATTTTAACTTTCTCATAATTTATTTGTTTGTAAACAAATAATATTCGTCGTTACCATTCACCGTAATAAAAACACAGTGATGTATTAGCTTAACTTAACTGGCACACATGGACGCGGGCTTTCGCCTCTATATCCACATCCACACTAGAAAACGATAATGAAAACATAAGCCTAGATTTTAAACAACTTTTGCTAGATATTGCAAAAAATACTATATATTTATTATATCTGCCTCCAAGTTATAGTAAGGCTCCTGGGATACCCAGAATGTATTCAAATTATTCTTAAAACCATTAGTAGTCTCGAAATGTTGCATTAAATTGCAAAACTTGTTGACCTTATGCAATCCATTATTAGATAGGCCTATAAAGAAGAGACTAATTAACTTATTCATAATTCATGGCATCAACCATATTGTAATGTTAGGAATTAGGAATTAGTTTACAGACAATGTATTCGGTCTCGAAACCCGAAGGGACCACTGGCAACGGGTCGGCCCCGTGACTCAGATGAATTTCTTTTAAAGTAGCATTTGCAAATATTATTTGTAATTATGATGATAATAATTAGATTTTAATAAACCACACACTTACCCGTCAGTATTTTATATCTGTCCTGGGGTAGTTCAAGCCCCCCACCCCTGGTCCAAGTTATACGGGGTTTCGGCCACCCCTCCCCCGCACATTCTAGCTCCACCGTCCCCCCAATTCTCACTCTAGTTAGCGGCCTCGGCTTGTAAGTTAAACGTGCCGTACTGCGAGATGCTGTGGCTAAAATCAATAATAAAATCATAATATCTTAAGATCAAAAATGAGCAATAAAAATTTATTAAAGAAATTAAATATAAAATTAATTAATTAATTAATTAATTCAAACTAGATGAATTTTACAATATCCCATGAGCCATCTTTTACATTTGAAGTTATGCATTAATTAGCTGACACATTAACTCGATCCAGAGTCAAGCACGCTAACCGCTCCACTAAATCCCCGCCGTCTTAAAGACGGTTCAACACAATCAAGCACTACCGTAGTACCGTCACAAAGACTGGAGCCAAGTTAGTTACAGTTTCACACCACAAGTAGCCTAGTAGGCTACCAAACAGTCATTTACGGAGTAGAGTAGTCATTTAAGTCAACCAGTGAGAACAATATGACAAAATAAATATTTAACAGCGAAAGTATTAATATATTCAAAATTGCTTCAGTTAAAGCAATACGATTCAAAAATAGTTCTCTTAACATTAAAAGAACAATCAGTAACTGAATAACGAGAGAGAGAGAGACAGAGACAGAGAGAGAGAGAGAGAGAGACAGAGAGAGAGAGAGAGGGGGGGGGCTAAGTAAGAAGATGGAGAGCTTTGGGCTGAGAGACAGCGTTCAGTGGACACAGACTATTATCCGCTATCAATAAAGCTACTGAGCTACCACCGAAAGCGTTCTTCAGCGCAACATTGATATCAGTTCCGAGTACATGAGAATCTCTCGCCTCATCCAGCAGGCTCATCTTCTCTTTGGATGAGAAACTGGACGCCAAATCTTCATCGATTGTAAGTTCATTTTATTTCTTTTCGAATCGTAATTTTGTAAATATTTAGAAATTAAAATATAGGCGTGATAAAATTATCTAATTATAATTTTACAGATCAGCAGCCGGTGCCGTAAGTTCCAGTTTAATAGTCCATGAAATAAGCAAAGCTTGCATCTGGTATTCCAGTAAGTAACCGATTCATTTATAATTATTATTTATATTCTTTACTAATCGGCTCCTGAGTAAAAATGATCCATTTATTTAAATAAAATAATCATTTTCGTTTCTTTATTTTAGTATTTAATTCATTTTTTCTTTTTCAACGTAAAAAATCAAATTTAGTGCTGGATCTGAGTAAGATAGACTACTTTAACTATTTACAAATACTCAAACGATTAATTATCAAATCCTATGTGTTGAATACCTAATATTAAGTTAGATTTTATATCTCATTCCTGAAATCTGAACAAATTATTTAATTTCAAGTATAGCGGCTAAAGCCTGTATTAAATCAATGCGAATTCAACGTCCGTTTCATCATCTGACGGTGGCATCAGAGACGTATCGAACAACATTTGAACTACCAGCCTGTCCACCCAAACAAGACAAGCAAAAACAAATGCTTCAAGAGAGTATTAGATTAATATTTTTCTTTTTCTTTTTTATTTATTTTCGTTATCATCCACACAAGCTTTAAAACAAATAGCATTATATCATTAAAACAGTTCAGGGTGGAGTGATGAACAAGTAACCACAGGCTTCGCAGCACTTATATGGAACTTAAAAACATAGTACATGAACAACAGAGAGCATTTAAATTTAACAGAGCAATGACAGACAATATAAAATCACGAGTAAGCAAATTGCATGCAATGGATATAAAATATTAAGAACTTATAAAAAATGCCTACAAAGCATATAAAATACGAGTGGCGTTCCAAAAGTAACCGAACTGTTTCTTTACAAAATTTACTATTGTTCTACCAAATATTATATTTCTACTTCTGAAGGTTATTTATTTGTAGAAGCAGTCCGGTTACTTTTGGAACACCCCACGTAATTAAACTAATTAGTGCTCTCTCAAACATTGATACCAAATACTGTAAACTTTAACATATTTCTGTGCATTTTCTTCAACAGTAATAGCTGCCATTACGTTGGTAGTAGCATACATTCAGGTTGCAACGTGGTTGACGACATCCCATCGTCAGACTCAGAGAATCCGTAAAGCTCTATTAGCCGCTGTGCTGCGTCAAGAGATGGGCTGGTTCGATGTCAACGACTCCGGTGAAATCAGCACTAGACTTTCTGAGTAAGTGTATAGTAATAATAATAATAAGATTTAACGTCCGTTTTCTCATCCAACGATGATGTCAGGAACGTCATTATCAAATTGATTCACTCACGAGAATTTATATTTAAACATCTGTGAAATTATTGCGACTATTATTTCTCGTCTGTTTTGTTTTCCAGTGATGTCAACAAGATTCAGGAAGGAATTGGAGACAAGATAGCTAACTTCTTTCAATGGACATCGTCTTTTATCGTGGGACTGATCATCGGGTTGGCTTTGGGTTGGAAGTTAGCTCTAGTGACAATATCGATGTGCCCTCTAATAGTCGTGTGTGGCAGCTTCATGGCCATCGTTAGTAAATTTACATTTTTGTTGGTTTAATTTATATTGACGAAGTCTTAATACGTGTATTATGATGTGCTAGGGATGTGTCAATAAACAGATTATTTTCTCAAAATCTACGAATGTTTAATGTGATGGTTCTATGGCTATCTAAAAGGGTTAAGAAATAATAATTGAGCTTAAAATACGTTAAGTCGTTTTATGCTTTAAATCATAGAAGTACCAATATGTACAGGCCTATAATGTGTAGGCCTATATATTAGTATTTCTATGCTTTTAATATTGTTTTGATAGATTTAAAACTTACCACAGCGATTATCTCACTCATTCAATTGATAAATTCTATAGCAACACTGCACGGAGTTAATAACTCTGTTAAATTAAAGTTAGTAGCTAAAAGTCGAGGTCGACCGAATCTATTTTTCGTTTTCGGTACCGCAATATACGAAAATCCATTTTTCGGTCTTTATATTTTTCGTCCGAAAAACATATTTCATTTTTCGGTTTTTTATTTTTCGGCCGAGAAAGAATGTCCTTTTTCGGTATTTTTTTCGGCCGAAAAAATTTCATTTTTCGGCTTAAACCGAAAAAAATATGAATTTAGCTTAATAAATATTTTATAAGTCAAGTGGAAACAATGTCATATTGCTTACTTGCATTAATAATATGAATAGAATGTAAGATATTGCGCTCATGATAGTGCCACAGTTACTGCACAATTAGATAAGAAGAGCCGATATCTACATGTAAATCAGCAGTCTAGGCCTACTACATCAACAGTAGGCTATTATATTAGCTAAGAAAGTATACAATATAGCAGTATTCATTTTGCTAGAAATATTTATATAATATCTGGCATTTGTATCACTGTTTTGTCTACCTCTGTCTCGGTTATATACATATCTACAGGGTGCGTAAAAAAGTGGCCCCCTAAATGTTTTTTTAATTTTGTCGAGACCATTCGGTTTATGTGCACCATTTTCACAGGAAATATTAGCAGGCCAGTTTCACATAATTTCTGAAAATTTTATCAAATTCGATGTACAGATGGCAAAGTTATGTGCGTCTTCATGACCGTACTCATCAAATATAGAAATGCAAAATATGCACGGTGTCTTTAATAAGTTAGAAGGTTTTTATATTTGCCACTAAGTTGTAAATATTACACCGATCCCTGTAAAATTTTGCAGAAATGGGGAGCAACCAATGTCACCACACTCTGATAGATGTCATTCAGATATCTTTTACAAACAAAAAAGTGATTCACATTTGAACACGACAGGTGTTTGAGAACAGTTTAGCAGTATTGAATTATATGCATGGCGTCATCGGTTTTCAGTTAATTAATTTGTAATTATTGAGCTGCTTCCTATGAAATTTTCCAGCAACAGAGAACAACCAATGCTATCTTAAATCACTAAATTTCATTTGAATATCTTAAAAAACAAAAAAGTTATTGATATTTGAGTACGACGGGGTAGACAAGCGTGCATAATTTAACACTGAATGACGTTATGAAACCGTAAAATTTGTCTACCCCGTCATACTGAAATATCAAAAACATTTTTGTTTTTAAAGATATCCTAATGAAATTTGGTGACAAAAGATGAAATTGGTTGTTCTCTATTGCTGGATAACTTCATAGGAGTCAGCTCATTAATTACAATTCAATGATTAAAATACACGGTGTTTATTTATATTTGATGGTTGCGGTCACAAAAACGCCGATAACTATTCCATCTGTTGATCGAATTTGATGAAATTTTCAGAAATGATGTGATATTTCCTGCAAAAATGGTGCACATAGACCGAATGGTCTCGACAAAATTCAAAAAAACATTAGGGAGCCACTTTTTATTAGGCACCCTGTATAATATCTCATTCAACTGTAACAGGTAACAGGATGCCAAATGTCCATTGTCCAAGGCACATAGTTCTTTTCAAAATTTTATCACACTCGCAAATGAGCATTAATTGACAAGTTGATCAAATAATAAAGACTTTCTCTGCGCATCTAAAATGTAGTCTTTAATTAATATGGAAAAATTATGCAGACCTATAGGCCTGTACGTCGTGTTATGTGCTTAAATAATGTCTTACCTACTGCGTTTTTTATTTTTCGTTTTCGGCCGAAAAAGAAATTTCCTTTTTCGGTTTTTTAATTTCGGCCCAAAAATATATTTCCTTTTTCGTATTTTTTATTTTTCGGTCGAAAAAAAATTCAGTTTTTGGTCGACCTCTAGCTAAAAGTATTATCAACAGATTTAATTGTTTACAATTTTTTTATATTATTCAAATATATTATTTCTGTTCGTATTTCACAGATGGTTACGAGCACAAGTAAGAAGGAACTGGAAGCCTACGCCAAGGCTGGATCAGTGGCGGAAGAAGTGATAGGATCCGTGAGAACAGTTTTCGTGTTCGACGGACAAAAGAAAGAAACAGAAAGGTTCATTTTGATTTCATTCTAAAGCTTTTGCAGCCACTCAGTTTTTAAAAACAAAAACCAATATCAAATTCTGATGTTCGATGTATTACAAATAAGTATTATGAGCCTCAACATAAATTTATACTAAAGCAGAATTTAACGTCAGTTTCGCTGCCTAACGGCTTCATAAGTGCCGGGTGAGCCCTGTGATTCGAACTGTGAACCAATGGAACCCGAGTAGGGCACTTAACAGATGAGCTGTCGGTTGAGCTGGTTGTGAATACTTCTAATACTGGTGTCAATAGAAGTATAACAATTATCCCTTAGTAATAATAAAATTATGTTTAAATTAGTATACATTACAATTATGTCATACGCTTAGGCTAAATGTCGAAAGTTCATTTAAATTTCAGATATTCAAGGAATCTCTCAGATGCCAAAGCATACGGAATCAAGAAGGGAATTTACACTGGATTAGGCATGGGCATGACATTCTTTGTGATGTACGCCACTTATTGTCTGGCGTTTTGGTATGGCGGCAAACTGACCAGAGACGAACCTGACCATTATACAATCGGAGTAATGATAGTGGTCAGTAAATTATAACTTATATAAAATAGTCGTAAATCATGATATTCGTCAAATTAAAGGTCAGACAGAAAGTGCTTTCATTATTCGTTTATTTTTACACATAGGAGGCCCCCATCCCCTAAGCTTGTTGGAGCGCACCCCAAAAAAGTCGAATATATGATGATTTCCCTATAAGCTCTTCATTTTAGCTAGTCACAACCCCCTCCCAGCCTCAGTCATTGAGCGAGTCGCTCCTTCATCCCCCCCTCCCCCTCTCCCCCCCCCCATAGGGGCCCCTGACACATAACATGCACTCACGCTAGGTTAATTCATTAGTTGCTTGCTGTTCTTGTGCATTTTATTATTATTTTCACTATTCCATGATTAATTGTACATTTGCCGTCGATAGAGCACCATGCAGCAACGCATATATTCGAATAACCTAATAAAAACGCAGGGGTTATTATTTTATTGGCGATTGACCCTGGAATTGATCCCAAATCACTTGATTCTGAGACACACTCTCTACCAATGCGTGAACCCCCCACTCCACCACCCCTATTAATTTTAGAGACTTGTGTTTCGTTTAAATTCGTTATATGCTGGGGAATAGGCCTATAGTTATATTAAAGTCTGATTATATTTATCATTTTATTACAACAGTCTAATGATAGTATTTTAATGCACTTATATAAAAAGTTATTTCCGTACAGCTTCAGAAGAACTCTACCTCTAGTGTATGGCGAAATGGCAGGTCCAATGTACATATTCTGACATATACACAGTCTACTGTCACGCTCACTAATGACCATCGATCGTCAAATTGATCCCATCAAAACGGCCATGCTTTTATAACACCCAAAATGTAACCTTTTTTGAGGGAATATATATTCTTACTTACGAGGTGGTTTCACGTTGCCTTCTTCAGTATGAAAATATCTGCGCTAATCGGTTTTTACGAAACATGTGCAGTTTTCAGTTGATCTATTCACAAGTTTCCCGGATCCAACACGGTTCAGAATATATCAATTCTTAATTACTTACGATGTTTAATTAGATATTTAGCGGTGTTAAAGCTGAGCTACAGTAGGTTAATGTAAGCATTCTCATGAAGAGTTCACATAATTATTTAGACCTATAGCCTAATCTTATTTCAACAGTTCAACAATGTGTCACGTACTTTATGGTAATTAATTTAATATGTGTTATGTAGGTATTTTTCTGCATTGTGATTGGGTCTTTCTCACTTGGTAATGCCGCACCTAATCTTCAATATGTTGGAATCGCTCGAGGGGCAGCCTTTTACATCTGGCATTTGATCGATCGGGTAAGTTGTGAAATATATTTAGACATTTTCATTTTTCTATCAACTTCATCTTAACTCATTTTGAGGAAGTGCCAATCAGGCACCTCCTTCATTCCTTACGAACCCGTCATTCATAAGTGTCTCTCTCTCAGCGTACTGCCCAACGGCAGGTCCATGGAATATAACTGTAGTGTATAATACTGTATACTGTATAGGGTCTATATGAAATATTTTCTGTGAGTCAATTCTGTTTTCTGTGGATCTCCTTAACCAGTGACTGCGTTAGTCGTCTTCTACGAAACGTGCAGCTTTCGATTGGTCTAAATTCAAATGTTTGCCGGTTACAACACGGATATATTGCTGTACCCTTCCCATAACTGAACTCCTTGAAATAAACTATTCTCCTATAAAAACTTTACTGTATCACACAAATGTCACGCTGTCAGTATTATGATTTTAGCAATCAGAGATTGATCCCAGTTCAGAAGAAGGAATAATACCTGAAAAGTTTATCGGAAACATCGAATTCCAGGGAATTAATTTCAGCTATCCTTCCCGTATGGATAGTCCGGTAAGTTATACATGTATGTATTTATATAAATTTCATGCGAGAATTTTAAACATAAAACACCACACCAATGGAACACCACACCTTGTTTAAAATGCTTAATCACTTTCCGCCTTTTTACAATATTATATTCTATTCCCCGTACGGATATGAATATTATGCAAGATAGCAAAAGACTTCAAAATATTAACTGGAATTCTATATTACGAAATTACTTTGAACGTTCTTTGGAGTCGCTTTTATGATTATAATTTGCGTATCAATTTGAACATTTGAAAATTGAACTTTGTTAGACCTTATTAAGTAGGCCAATACTCTAGGCCTATGTGTTTGTCATGTTTGTCATCGATTGTTGTCATCAGACTATTGATTAGTTTTTCTGTTTTAGGTTCTCTTTCCGTTTCTTACTTATGTTCGTTTGTTTTCGTTTAACTTGCTTGATGTACCATGTTTACCATGTTTGGTGAACAAATAAAGATCTATATATAAAAGAGCAGTGGTAGAACCAGTTGGCCTGTGGGCAACCCTTCTTTGTATTTTCAGATGAGATTATTAAAAGTATTTCAATATTGATTATTCAAACAAACAAACAATTAATCAATCAATCACATTAGCTATTGCTATACCCATTGATTAAACTGTTCAGTATGTGTAACACATGACGATACAAAACAGCAATATAATATTTTTTAAGGGTAATTCTAGATTGTGTGAGCCGTCCTGACGAGTTGCCTTGTGCTGGTGAATCTTGACGTTAAACACACTCAAACCTACGCTGACATACTTTTGGCGTATCCCCACATACATTTACATATTCAATGTATTCATACTTAAACTAAGTAATTAAACTGAACTCCGCTCGGTGGTCTGTAATTATAAACTGCAGGGCACTTTGTGAGTAAAGCTGTAATAAGCTTAACCCAAATCTATGTGGCGGTAGTGCTCGATTGTGTTGATTCTTGTGCTTCTGAACCTTAACGTTAAACACTCTCAAACCTTAAACTAACTATAACTAACTAAGTAACTTCTTTTCATAATCCCCTGGGTTCTAAATGACCCTGGGGTAGAAAAAATATCAAATTAATAATTATTTATTGCGTTAAAATATGTATAGATAAAAATCTGTTTTAAAAATCTCCGAAACTCTGCAATGCCGGCTCGCTTTTAGGTGCGGCGGAAGCATATTGCAATAAAGCGTTGGAGAATTACAGTAACTGACAACTGTTGTAAAGGAAAGCCTTCTCCCAGATATGGCGCGAGACCTTCTACCTATTAAGTAACTAATAATCTATGAAAATATAACTAGCACTATACACTACAGTATACACGTAGTCTAATTTTAAGTTAAATTTCTACTGGTAATCTTGTCACCATAGTCGAAATTCACAATACAGGAGAACAGCAATTGAATGACCTGGAGAGCAGCAATTGAATGACCTGATTAATAAATGCTTATTATATCACAGATGCCGCTTAATTATGGTGTTTTCATTAATTTATGTACTATTTATAATGTTAATTAATTCTTTCAGATACAGGAATCTTTCCGACTCCGTTTCCATCTACATCTGTAGGTATGATTCACTACATCAAATACAATACTTTGATTGTCGGATAGGGCTCAATGGGTCGTGCACAACTTACCAAGAGGCGTCCACCTCACTGTGATCTAACCACTGCGAAACAGGGAGGGGAAGGGTTGGTTACGGACGTCCCAAAAATATAATTGTATGGAATCTCGAAATGAAGATTTTGAGAACTCAGTACATCAATAATTTTAGACGCATCGAGAAGGACAATGAGGAAAGTTGCATAAGTATCGTAGAAGCCAACTAACGCAGTCACTTAGGAATTCAGTGTTCTAAGTGAGCCGGAACGCACCGGAACGCCGTTCCGGATGCTCCGCCGAGCGTTCCGGCTGCTCTGTCGAGCGTTCTGGCTGCTCTGACTGGGTGTTTAAGTAAAAGTAGCATTACGCCTGCTAACTCGAACCACTTTGACCACTGCTTAGGATGTCAATGTAAAACCTCCTCAGAAGCCATAATTCTATAAACCTTAGTTCTATTTGAACTAAGCAACCTTTTACGTGTGAGAAATGAAAGCCATTGTGACAGGACCAATTCGTTGAGTTGATCGATTGTGTTCTCAATATAGACAGTGTTGAATCTAGGCATGTATAGGGGGAATTCCCCCACCCCTACTAAACTCTAAATTTCCCCCTCCCCTAAAATTATTATTTGAGCATAATGTATCATTATCAAACC
>JAQFZF010000620.1:0-16727 GCA_034695365.1 Enchytraeus norvegicus | reverse complement strand
CATTCACCCGTCAATGACGGCGCTTTCGGGTTGGGAAACTGATGTTAGAAACGGCCTTAGCCCTTAGTTCGGTGCTGTTAGATAACAGAAATCATTTTGAATTTAAACTCTGGTGCAATATCACAACCAGTTTAACATGATACAAAAACGGAAGCTGAAACATTAAGTTCTGCGTGCAGTAGTATATTTGTCAATAATCGCTCTCGTTAATGGATGAAAACAGCCTGTTGTTTCAGTGAATGTCGACTTAATGTAGTTGAAAGATTAATGTTGTGAAATGGGACGGTTATTACTAATTAATGCGTTGGCGGTAAACATCACTTATCTGGAGTGTAAGTTCTCAGAAACTATATCCCTATCATACTATACGTATTTTATATAACTTGACCCGACCCAGGACAAAGCTGATGAAAAGCTAACACATATTATACACTGCATCCAAAGAGGGCAGGAGGCAAGGGCTATTGAATTGATAGAGCAAGGCACGGTGGATATCAATACTACCACACCTGACGGGTTAACGCTAATCATGATTTATGCAACTAGTGGATCTTCAGATATAGCTAAAATCCTTCTCACCAATGGAGTTAGATCAGATCCGGTGTCAAATGATAAAGGATGGACTGCACTCATGTATGCCGTTCATTCTGGTAGAAAGGAAATTCTTGAGATATTGCTGGAGGTGGAAAGTAATATTGGGGTATTCCTGGGGTGGACATTCTCTAGCACAGTGGCAATGCGAAAGAATTGACTTTTCAAAAAACAGTGGGCATATGTGTCTACAGTAAATATAGCAAGTACTGTAGATGGACGCACAGCCCTGATAATGGCTACAGAAAGAGGTGATAGTGGGATGGTGAAGTTACTGATTATTATAAGAGACAATGCTGATCTAAATGCTAGAACACTTGAGGACAATCACACGTCACTAATGCTTGCAGCTCAGCAAAATCATATTGATATTGCGAATATGGTGATTTGAGCAGGTGATGATATAGATGTAACTACAAGAATAGGTGCTCGCACAGCTCTAACCTTTGCAGATGAACATCATCACTTTGATTGTATGCAAATGCTAATAAACGGCGGAGCTAACGCACACATACCGTCTTCAGATGACTGTGTAGTACAATGTTTAACAGCGAATCTGATATCGTATGAGTTATTCGCCGATCGCAATAAGGGGATCAAACGCATGGTGTTTGAAAATATGACAACATTGGATTTTGATTCACAGATGATGTGTTTGGCCTGGAACAGAATTATAAGTAAACACGTAAATTCTAAAAATTGGATTTAAGATCAATTCTTCAAAGTTTCCAAACATCGTAAGTCTAATACAGTTGTCAAATTCAGTACATTTTGTTGTTAGTGGGTCGAATTTACAAGTGAGGTATGTCTCAAGACATAATAATCCAAGTGAATGTTTTAGAATGCAGCTTTTGAACAGTAAGCGTTTGTCGCGGGTTTGTTGTGAAAATTGGAATATTAATCGATGCCCGTGTCAGTTGGATATCACGGCTGTCATCACTCTCTCTCTCTCTGAGCCTCAGACTCAATTGCCTCAACTGTCGCCACACTACACAGATCCCATATCAAATGTCGTAACGGATAGCCACGGCAACACAGCCAAAATCACATTTCAATCTGATAGCGACAAGTTCTTCAATGTCGCTTGTATTGCTATTTCTAACGGTGATCGATATACGACGTACTTAGAATTGCCGATAAAGAGATCTGATTATTTTCTGTTAGAAGGTGAACTTCGATCCATTCTTAAAGCATTGATTGGGAGATTCACCTACTGCTCTGATATTTTACTTATATTCCGAAAATATACATGACATCGAGTTCATGAAAGGGGAAATATTTGAGGCTTTCACATCATCACAAATAAATTTCTGCCCGGAGGAGCATATTGAATATCTAATTAGAGCCGGTTTTAACTGTATTATGCCAGAATAAAACAGAGAGACATTTTTGCATGCTCTATTGGGAATCCGAGTTACACCGAAGCTAAGTATTTTGACGCAGGCTTACGGTATCTGTATTAAAATGAAGGACTTTGCGCATCTAATCTAGATAGAATAAAGGTGACACTATAGAACCTCAAGTCACCCATTTCACTTGACATCATCAGGCTCTATGCAGAACAGACAAATATACTAAAATTGGAACCACTTAGTGAGGATGACCTATTCCACTGTCCAATATGTATTTGTGAAGCGGCTGTAAAACATGGCCTTCAACCGAGTGTAAAATGTATGAATATGGTGAAGCAATACGGTGAAATGAATCGATGGTTGAAAGGAGTGCAAATAAATAGTGAAGATCTTGATGGCTTTGTTAGCTACTTCATGCGGATATATGTGTCATCGTATACGGCGCCATACATTCATCGAAGTGCACCTGCTAAAGAAGGACAGTCGTCTACCTTAATGATTTCAAGTATGGATGATAATGTCCAATCTATAGTGTACAATTGCGATCACAATTCGGATTGTATTTTACGGGATCTGGGGAAAGTTTGGAAACGGAAAGGAGAAATGTTATTGGCCGATGGTAGAGGTAGAAATTACCTTCACATGGTTACTTTATTTACCTATGCAAATGCTCGCAATAATAGTATAAAATCATTTATAGTCAGCTCAAATGACATCGTCATGCTCTTAAGTTAACAAGACGAGAGTGGGCAAGCTCCATTACACTATATGGTGCAACTTTGTCAAATGACCGTGCTAAAGAAAATCATCAAAATCAATCCGCCGAATCAATTAAGTCAATAATTAACATACAGAATCGATTTGGTCGTACCACTCTTCATTTAGCCGAAATTCAGCAAAATGGAGAATTGACTAAATATTTGAGTGACTATGGAGCGGATAATAGTCTCACAGATATAGTTGGTAGAACCCCTACTAATTATAGAGAGGAAACGGATGGCATACGCCATAGAATGAATAATATTGATGAAGAGATAATAAGTCTGATAAAGAGGGTAATGGGTAGAATTAAAGAATTAGAGATGTTAAACGACGATACAAAACTTACGTTTATAGACATTGATTTATGTTTTAACGACATACACAACTGGATCACTAGTGAGCATCTGTTTGCTTATCAGGACGAGCAATGAATTCGAATAAGTGAACAATTAGAAGCTTTTATGAAAAGATTGAAATCATGTCTGGCTGAGGATAGGAGATTTACCTGCGAAGTTCATTTGGTTGGAAGTGGATATGAAGGAACACGAGCCGAATTCGCAGATGAATTTGACTTTAACTTCGTTCTTACAGAATTTTCTAAAATATGCGAATCATTCGTCAGTCCGGCCTGTCCATCTGGATTTGTGAATATAAGAAAATTAAGTCATGATGACTTAGATGAAGAATACAGAGAGTTTTTCGATGGGAAATCACTTTCTGTAAGTTGGCGAAATAAAAAAGGAGTTCGATGGACACATCAAAGATATATTAAAAAGGAAATAATTTTGGGAGAATGAAACCCTTTTTGACATTTCTATTGCTCATGACGATCAGCTCTATAAATCTGCAACTAAGAAATGTAATCTACAGTTAATACTAAATATTGTGAAACCAATTTAAAAGACCATTTCTATTGATATTGTACCTGCGATTCATTTAAGCGGCTTTTGGCCACTTTCCAGTATGCAGGAATTTAGCCAAAATATGAAAGATACATCATGTAATTTAGTAAACGAGGAGCCATATCGCCTGCATCCATGGCTTCCTGAACGTCGTTCTTATGCTCGTGTATCATTCGCGCTAGCGGAGAGTGAAATCATGCGGAATCTTCCAGAGACAGCGAAAACTGTATATATGATTTCTAAATGCATGAATGAGACACTGAAATATATAGGCTTATCGCATGAAACTTGCGAAGGCATCGTGCGCTTATGTCTTCCCACATTTTGAAAACTATGGTATTGTACAGCGTCTTAGCAGAGACTCGAAGCAAAGTACGCCGCATCGTAGTAAAATCACATGACAGCTGGACAAAACAAGTATATGAAAAGTCTTCCAACAAGCCTGAAAAACATCCGAAAGATGGGCCCAGAAATTGTGAAAGTATTGAATTGACTAGATGGTTGACAAAATTGCTAAGAATCTTCCTTTACTTTCACAAACTGGATTATCTGCCCTCATTCTTTTTGCCATCTGCAGTTAAGACGATATCTGATGGAAAACGTTTATTCATGAAAACTCAATTCACCTTGCAGTGACTTGTCCTTCAGTGAACATGCAACGTGATCACTACATAAAACAAAGTATAATTAGCAATGAAACAGATTGCGGAAATGCTTTGAACTTAGATTATTTACAGCCCGATTCGACTGAATTTATTGTAAAACAATTAAATGAAGGCAACAAATCCAGATGATATATATCTGTATTAAAGTCGCACCAATGCTATCCGCATAAAGAAAGTTTCAAATCATTTGAAAGAAAATATCAACAAGCACACGTAGTATGTGAGGTCCACCACGGCGCCTACAGGCTACACAAGCTTTCAGATCAGGACAACTGTCTCATTGAGTACTTTAATCCTAACAAGTATCATTCGTATATGAACGAATCTCAAGTCGTCAATTGGTTCAGTATTTGTCCTTGATGTACGGAAACTATTGAAAACGTCATTACCATTGGTCTGGCTCTTGCAATAGCAGTGGCGGTAGACCATCAATGGATTGGATGGATGACATAGCAGAATGAATCGATGAACAGAGAAAAGTGACGACATCTTTCTGCTTTTTATTCTAGTAACGTACAGGTCCAACCATCGTTACCAATCATTATGAAGGACTAAGACCAGAACAGGCCAGGCATCTATTTTCTTTGTTAGAAACACGATCTATAGCTTGTCATGGATGTCAATATTATTGCATTAATCAATCAATGAGGATTTAATTTCCGATCCCTCTCCCGATGGCGATGTCAGGGACGTTGCAGGCGGAAATGGCAAATACAGACAGATTCAAACCCCCAGAACACTCCTGCAAATGCACCGGTAGAACTATTAAGCAATAAAGTTATTTGATAGAAATCCCAAGTCCGATTAAAGATGGACATTGTATACATAGAAGTACTAATATATAACATCCGGAGCGTACTAATGTAGCCATGAGTGAGCAACTTATTATTGTTCTAGTGCATACAGGGTGAGGCAAAACTTTACAAGCCCCCTAGCAAAATCTCAATAACTTTGTCAAAATGAAAGATATTTAACAAATATTTAAGGAGTCCTAGAGGAGAAATGTTGACATCTAACTTCCAAATTGGGTCGATAAATATTTAATAATAAAAAAGTTACCTAGTTTCTAGGCAAAAATCGAAGAAACAAATTAACAAAGCCTATTCAACAGGCATTCTTTCTTTTTAATTGAATTGTGGCTCTAAAGCGGTCCGCTTGTTGATGATGCCGATTCTATGTGAGTAGTTGTTCGAAGTGACCGTCATTTGTTCGTATGCACGCCTGTCACCTCTTCCAGAATGTTAGCTCAGTCAGATCGATCTATAGCCTCTTGTGGTTTGTGTTCCCAGATTGGCTCCAGCAAGGTATTGAGTTCAGCCTTGTTGGTTGGTTTTGGAGTGAACATTTTGTACATAGCGCCTCAGACGTGGTAGTCGAGGAAATTGAGGTTAGATAAGTTTGATGGCCACTTCTCCTTCTTGACGAACTCCGGACAATGCTGTTCGAGCCATTCTTGTGTCACAGCTAAATATTGAATATTTACATGTAGTAGAAGCTTTGTTAATGTGCTTTTTTCGATTTTTTGGTAGAAACTCTGTAACTTATTTATTTCGAAATATTTTTCGACCAAATTTGGAAGTTAGATGTCAACATTCCTCGTCTAGAACTCCATATAATATTTTTTGTAATCTTAAGTTTTGATGAAGTTAATGAGATTTCGCTAGGGGGGTGTAAAGCTTTGCCCCACCCTGTATACTAATATAATATTAGTATTTTTATGATTCGATATATCTAAAGTTTTTCGTCTTATGTCCTGCAGGTTTCCGGCCTTGACAGCAGGGGTGTCTATCCCTATACCTACATGGCACAGCCTGCGCCATGGAAAGAATTGGGGGAGTGGAAAATACTAGTAACTTTTTGAAATTAGGGGGGAGTAGAAAAACATCAAGTATTCCTTCACTCATAAAGAATTGAGAATGCAGTTTAGAAATAATATACAGTTCGACTGTAGTGACCGTACAGTGGAAGATGTAGAAAATGATTACAAAATTTCGTTTTAAGAGTCCAAAATTTTTTTGTTTACGCGCTTTATTCAAGATATTGCGCGCCAAGTGAGCAACATTTTTAGGCAGTAGCTTCACATTTGGTGTCCAAATTTTATTTTTTTTGGGGGGGGGGACCTTGCGTCATAAAGTTCCTTTAAATTTGGGGGGGATAGACGCCACCGGTTGACAGTCATGGTTTTCCATAGTTCCCGCTCTCACACGGTTCTGATCATTTTACTTTGTCAACCTTCATCCAATCACTGAGACTCTTTTGTATAGGTAATTCTTTGTCTTCCATTACAACGCGTTCCTTCAATTTATCCACTATGATTATGCTTTCTATTCCTGTATTCCTCATTACGTGACCATAAAAGCTCATCTACAGGTTCCGTACAGTACTTTTTTCCCATCCTATTTAAAACTTCTTCATTTGTAGTGCCTTTTGTAGGAGGTGCGTTACTTGTAAGGGGATTAAGTTACTAGTTTGGTGTCATTAATTCGTGACTTCAGGCACGTGTCACGGTGTCAATGTGTCACGGTGTCACGATTCTCGGTCGGTCCACGAGTCCCATATAATGGGCCTGTTGTTGGCCTTCACAATAGGCTAATAGACCGTCCGTGTATGGTGTAATGTAGCAAGTCTCATATTCAGGCTGTGTAGGTAATTATATGAGGCCGTCCGTGTATTGTGTAATGTCTCATGTCTTACATTGAGGCATGTAGGGTGCTATTATCATTGAAGTGGTAGTATCGGGGTAGTGGCGGGAACCCCCCCCCCCCTCCAAGAAAAGCATTTAAATGGTTCTGAGAGAGAGTCTTTATTATGAGACTTTCATATTAGCATCAAATTCTTTTCTCTGAATAGAAACTATTTTAAACGATATTGCACGGTTAATTGTGTCATGGTGTATAATATTGTGCATCGGGGGTCAGCCAGATAGGATACATTGTGTCCTCACTGACGGCCGATTGTTTGATTGGATGTCTTTGATTGCTTGTATGTATGTTAACGCGTATATTTGTTCGCTTGTGCGTTTGCTTGACTGCTCGATCATTTTGTCGGTTTTGATACAAATAAACAAACCTAGTTCTCTCATATCATATAATATCATTGGCTAATAATAATACCCTCTAAATACAAAATCTGCCAGTTGCCTGGTGCACAGTACTAAACTGGTGTGTACTCTGTGGGATAATAATGTAATGAGATTGAGATAATTTTGAAACAGTTACTCCAATGTGTTGAGTCGCCTTCCTTGTGCTTCTGTACCTTGACGGTAAACACACTCAAACCTATCCTACGTGCCTACCTAGCATTCGCATCAACTGCAAGTGTTATCGCACGTTTGATGTTGTTGCTTGCCCGGGATGCAAGCAGTGATGCTGACACCCTCTATCCTCTCGTTTAGAGGGGTTGCAGTGTTCACCCCCAGGCCTCAAACAGCTTTGCCGCCTTGCAGGGTTAGCTCTATAATTCTATGTATGGAGTGCTGAACCCGGATTCAACAATCGTCATCAACCTGTAGAGATCCCGTCGTGGTAGGCCCTCCCAAAAATGGGAGATAGGCTCCTGATGTTGCAGGAACATAAATGTGATACACATTTTTATCCAGGCTCAGCTGGACTGGCAAAGCTATCTCGTGCTGGTTGAATCTTTAGGGGTATTATTGTTCTTTGTGATTTATTATTGAGTATAATTATATTATTGTATTTATTATATTCAGACCTTTCAAAGACTACCTTCAGTATGCTTAATCACTTGATGGAATTGGATAAATATAACATTTCGTTTTGCCTTTTTCTATAGGCCTTATTTAAAATATCTAAGGACTCGGCGGTCTAGTGGCAGCACGGCGACCTTTGAAAGAAGAGGTAAGGAGTTTAATACTCAGTTTGCGACCGATAAATTGCAGCCTCAGCAAGCTACTTTGCTCTCTCTGTATTACTAAAAGCAGCAAACGTTGTAAAATTACCAAGATACACTCTGGACGACAATCTAAGCTAATCGTTGAATTGATATAGAAAGTCCAAACATAGATTGAGGGCAGTGGTCGAAGTGAGCTGAAACGTACCGGAACGCCGTTCCGCTCTGCGTTGCTGCTCTGCCGAGCGTTCCGGCTGCACTGACTGGGTGTTTAAAGGCTACGTTCCGCCTACTAACTCGAGTCACTTTGATCACTGATTGAGGGGAGGAATAAAGTCCAATTTATGTTATTAAGAATATGATCTGTTACATATTTTAGTTTCATTAATTAAATAACTTTTAAAATATTGAGAACAATAGCTTGGAATTGATTTGGCATTAAACTACTTTGTAGGCCTGGGCCCTGTATCAATGAGTGTAAAGAATTGTCATTAGATTTCAGGACTCATAGATCAGTGCCGAATTTAGTTTTTTGTGCTGGGAGGGGGGGGGGGGCCGTAAACTTTGAAGGGAGCGCCCGAACTCCAAAAATTAAAATAACCGATTAAGTTAACCTTAAATCATGGCTTAAGTTAGGCCTGAAATTCATATGTCATCTCAGGCTGTAGGCCATCATAGTTAATTACCGAATTGTTTATTCTGCTATTTCTCGCTTTGCCATATTTTGTTCCTCTCGGCCTTGTTAAGCTTAAGAAAGCAATGTTCCATTTTCAGGCTAAACCTTTTAGAAAGTCATAAACTTTTTCGTTTTATTTATTTCGAAAAAAAGCATGAGTTCACTAATAGTTATATTTAAAAATATGCTTATTCCGAAAGATCCAGCAAATCTTCTATGTTACTATATAACCCCCGTACCCCTTACAGGGGAGAGAAATTGATCGAATAATGGTTATTTCAATGGTAATGTACTGTCTGTGAAGGTACGATTGAGATTAAACAATAGAAACGAAAGTTGATGAAAGAAAAGGACGATCGAGGTAGAAACAATATAGGAATCAATGTTGAATGATTTCAAAGAAGGCATAAATTACACTGCCAAGAAAAGAAACTTTGACGATAGAGCGTTGTGGGAGAATTGAACTCCTGGGACGTGCCGTTTGACAATGCACTAGATAGATAGTCTAGATACATGTATATTTAGTTTAAAAAACTGTATTGTATTTGTTTATTTATGCAGTTGCCAAGCAGCCATTTACGGCAAGGTACTATTGACAGGAGAGAAGAAACAACAAAAACTCTGTTGACATATGCGATGGTCATGTGAATTAACGTAAGAATCTCGAGCCACCTATATTTTCTACATTATAATAAGTTTGACGCATCTTGGTGAAAGAATATCACATTTATCAATTATTATTGTTGGAGTATTTTGTAATCAAAACTAGCCTATTCTGCTGTAGACATCATAGTAACTGTTAATGCAGAGAAAAACGCGTCCTTAAGCTTAGACATGACCAACATGGAATCAAGTCAGTTAACTTTTCACCCAAGGCCTCAGTCAACACCGGAAACTCTTCTCATACAGTACATCCGCAGTCATGACGAGCAACAGGCAATGCAAGTTATACGGCAGGGTACGGACGACGTGAATTCGAAAACATACGGCGGATTCACGCCACTTATGCTGTGCGCAATTGAAAATCTATCGTCAAGTGTCGTGACGGAACTAATATTCCACGGTGCTCGAATAGAAGATATCTCGGATGAAAAGGGTTTTACAGTACTTATGTTTGCTGTAGACTTGGAGAGAACTGACATCACTGATGCTATATTGAAAGCTCTGCAGAACAGTTCTAATCGCGAGTCAGTGTTTGAGACAAGAAGCAAAGGCCACGAATCCAGTGCCCTGCTGTTGGCCATACACAGAAACAACAATGCCATTGTAAAGATGTTGATAGAATCGGGGGCTAACGTAAACAGTAGAACTTCAATAAACTGCTATAAATCTTTGATAGAAGCTATCGACACGAACCAGAATATGGATAGTGCCAGTATCGTGAAGATGCTGTTAGACGCGGGAGCATATATCCATGCACATTTACGCACTAAATTATTCAATACATCTCGAACTCGTATCGAGAGCCACGAGGGTGAAAATCTACAGATGTTTCACTCACACGGAATGCAAAATCCAGACGTATCGAGAAGCCATCATAGGAGCCTTCCTGAGCCTGTCGAATTATTTATCAACATCGGCATAATTGGCGATGGTCGCACAGCACTGATGGCAGCTATTGAATGCAATAACCTCGTGATTGCTAAGATGTTGATCGCTGCTAAAGCTGATATCAATGAAACAAATGTGTCGATAGTTGTTGGCGAGAATCAAACAAAAAAGCTAACCCGTGCAATATGCCGAGGGAACATTTTGAATAAATTGTTAGATGCTGGCATTGATATAGACCTAACCCGTGCAAGAATTGAACGCAGTCGAGCATTTGGTAACTCTTTCTCTTCAACATATTTTAGTGAGCCTTCCTCCAATCGACGCGAGAGTGCTGATGATTTAAAGATGTTGATGCGTGAAAGCATTTATGTCAAAATAAGCTTGAATACAATCGTAAATGGTAGAACAGTATTGATGATGGTTTGTTCCAAAGGCCTCGTTGACATGATATCGATGTTGATAACAGCAGGTGCTGACCCTAATCGAGGTACCACACGAGATGATCACACGGCTCTGATGATGGCGTCTGAGAAGAGGCATGTGAATATTGTACGGAGATTGATTGATGCTGACGCTGACGTAAATATCAAAACTAGAAGTGGTCAAACAGCTTTGACGCTTGCAAGGAATAGAGATGATGAAGAGATTGTGAAGCTACTACTAAAAGCAGGAGCCAAAACAAAGCTGAGTTTACGCAATACTCTAAAATTTTCCCCAAAAGCAAAATCGTCTGAGATTGTGAAAATGCTAATAGAAGCTGGAGCCGGAAAGGAAATTAGTGGGCAATTTTATTGTCTACTTAATTCGCAGTCCGCTTTCATTGATGACTTTACTTTAGTTAGTAAACTTATAGCAGCCGGCGTTAATTTAGATTATCAGAGACACGAGGACGACTTCACTGCGTTAATGATAGCTTCAAGAGACGGGAGTTGCGATATCGTACGACTTCTACTAATTAATGGAGCCAATAGAGGCATTACTAACAGGAAAGGTCAAACGGCCTCAATGATTGCCGCTAACCATAATTGGAATAGCATTCATATGATAATTACTCAATATGATGCAACATGTGCACAATACGGAGACAGTGAAAAGGCATGTGAACTTAAATCTCAATTGTCTGGTCCTGCCTCTGTGCTGGTCGAGTACGAGTTATTTTCCGATCGGCATCAACCAAGTAAATTCAGAGTTATTAAAGGGTGTGACACCACAGATATTACATTGAACACACATAATTTTGCGCTGCAGACAATTTGTACACAATATCTTTTCAGAAGTGAAAATTCTTGTCAAATCGATACTGCCGATCTCATAGATGCTGTCGGAAACTCTGGATCAGTGCGGATATTGGTAAGTGGTTCGTCTACCGATAAATATGTGTCAGCGCCTTATTGCTTAATAGGGGACTTCAGATTGAAGATTCTGCACCAGCACTCCAGAGAATTCAGCAGTGAACCTTCCATTATATGTCAATGTCCTTGTCAATCAGATATAATAGCTGTACTGAGTCTAAATTATAACGATAAACAAAATAATACGTTGTTCACACTTTCCAGCAGAACTATGTCTAGCTATATAACTGTCGGCAGACATATTAAAGTTAAAGTAAAGCATAGGAGGTTTTGCCATGATCACTTTAACATTTTTTGGTTCGATAGTGATGGCTTGATTAATAAGCGAATAGCATTCTTGACATTCCCTCTTCGATTGCGTAATCAATTTATGTTATCAGTTGATCCTAACCCCTTTGTTGTAAAACTTGTCGAGACATTCCCTACTTGTATTAGCATCATCTGTAGATATTCTGAAAATTTACACGACAGCGGATACCACATTATAAGAAGTGTGGGTTTACTTAAAGCTGATTTACTTCCCCTTAAGCGTTCGGATCTTCAGCAAGTACTGGAATGGCTTATTATTAACGGATACAACTTTCATAAAACTGAGCTCAGTCGAGAAGCATTGTTATATGCCCTCCGATTGCCGCGCAAGTCTGACCAGAATGAACTAATACAAGCTTGTGGGGTTGCTGTTCAGAGAAAGAACTGGCAGCTCCTGGAAAATATTATAAAGATAGATCCAGATAACAAACTTGATTCACTCATTAAGGGGGACATCATAAAATATCTTGCAGGGGAAACAAATGTTCTGAAACTTGAGCCACTCTCGGAAGATGATCTATGCTACTGTCTAACATGTGCAAGCTACACTACTAAAGAATATGGATTTCGCAGCAGCGCCAATAATACAATTGCAATGAAATCGCTACAGTCTATGGACGATAATGAAACTAACAGGATAGACTTTGATCAATTTGTTAACTCTGTTATGTGGTTTCAGGGGCACAAAAGATATTTTAGGGTTGTTGATACTGAATACCATCGTCTGGTGGACCTAGAAAACCACCATGACGTTTTTAAGGGGCGCTGTACTTTCCATGATCAAAGTACTTCTGTAATGCTTTCGAAGAAGTTGATACAGTACAGTGAAGAGGGCGCGACTGACAAAAGAGGTAGAAATACCCTGCATATCGCCGCGTTTATTGACAATATAGAACAATTAAAGGATTACCTTCGGATTTTAGAAGATCAAAATTTAGAATCTGAGAATAAAATTGAATTAATTTCACTTTTCGAGCAATCGGATCATGCTGGTCAGACGCCACTCCACTATTTTGTACAGCGTAGTCAAGAAGATACCGTTAATAAATATCTGAACTGCTCACTAAAGGATTTTATGGAGAAAGTTATAAACAAGACGGATCGATATGGTCGCACTGTGCAACATTTCGCAGCAATTCGACAAAATTCCATAAGGTCTCGACAAAATTTTCAGGAAAACAAAAGCACGCTGGATGTGTTCGGCAGATCCCCATCTGACTATGGAGAAGAAACCCTCTCAATACATCATAGATTAAAAATGCAAAATAAATATTCAGAAGAACTACGTAGTGGTATACGCAGAAGAATGACATCATACATACATAAGGATAGCAAAATTGCACTAGAGGTCATAGATCTGGGAAGATCTCAAAATAATGAAGACAATTGGTTACACAGTTCACCTTCATTTGCCTACCATGATAACATGCGCGCTGTTATTACTCTGAAATTATTGGAATTCATGAGAAGGCTAGCATACAAAATTTCTGAGCGCGATAAACTATTGAGCGGAAAAGTGCGTTTGGTTGGAAGTGGATATGAAGGAACAAGAATAGGATTTGTTGATGAGTTTGACGTCAATGTAGTTCTTACAGAGTTTTCCAAGATATGCGAGACATGCGTTAGTCCTGCGTGTCCTACTGGATATGTACACGTAAGAAAATTAAGTCATTTTGATTTAGACTCTCAATACGAAAAATTGTTTGATAAACAATTCCTAAACACAGAAGAGTTGAAGTACGCATTTGTGAAACACGCTAAGAGTGTACTGAAAACAGCGGATTTCTGGAAAACTGAAAGATTCTTTGAGGTATCAATAGTACACGATGAATTACTCTATAAACATCAAACACAAAAGTGTAACTTCAAGTTAAAATTGAATGTACTTAATCCCTTATACAGAACAATTTCGATTGATATTGTACCAGTGCTTCATATTGAGAACTACTGGCCAACTGTATGTCCTTCAAAGTTTAGCAAAGAAATAAGAGAGTCATCGTGCAATCTTGTCTTCGAAGAACCACAAAAATACCATCCATGGCTTCCTGAACGTATTCCGTATGCTCGTGTGTCGTTTTCCTTAGTAGAGAGTGAACTTATCCGTAATTTTCCAATGGCGGCAAAGCATGCCTTCATGATTGCTAAATACATTAATGAATCAGTAACTGGTAGCGATTCTGAATACTGTCTTCAACATATTACCGTCTCATCTCACATACTTAAGACAATGTTAATGTACAGTGTCGCTGCAGAATCAAGGAATAAGAAACGACGCATTTCAATGAAGTCAAGTAACAAAACAAGCGAATTTGCTCGGTTTGAGGATTGGAAAGGTTACAAGAGTGAGATTATCGATGAAAAGCTTGCTGATACTGAATTTAAAGATAGACAGGTCGTTGACGAGAAGCATGATCATATTGAGTTTGACGGCACAAAGCTTGATGATAGAAATCTTGATGAAACAAAGCTTAATGAACGAAAGCTTGACTATAGAGAGTTTTATGATAGAAAGCTTGATCATGGAAAGCTTGATGATACAGAGCTCGATGATAAAAAACTTGATGGTACAGAGCTTAGCGTTAGAGGGCATGAGAGATGGAAAACTGAGGAGAGAAAACGAGAGATTACGGAGCTTGCGAATAATGAGCACGAAGATAAGAAACCAGAACATCACAAGCTTGAAGATGAGCACCTTCACATTGGAAAGCATAAAGACATTGATGCGACAATTTGGCTGGGTATGCTATTAAGTTCCTTTCTGTATTTCCGTAATCTTGATTACCTGCCATCTTTCATCATTCCATCAAACGCTGTGCCGATAACTGAAAGAGAAAGATTTATTCGAGACGACAACATGAATCTGGCTGTGAAATGTCCTACGATGCTCACAGTGCACGATGACGTTGTAAAACGTTGGATCGGAGAAATCGAAGGAATCGGTAGAGATTGCTCAAATACGGAGTTGCTTGATTACCAGCAGGCTGAATCTGCACTAAATGAGAAAATCAGGCTTTCAAAGTCTAAACTATATTTATCAATACTGTCAACCCCCCGTAATTACTCTTATAACTCTGCTGAGCGGAAGGAAGTTCAACATGTACACACACATGTGGTCTGCGAGGTTCATGACGGTAGACACAGATTTCACAAGCTTTCAGATCACAAGAACTGTCTCATCGAATACTTCAACCCTGACAAATACTACTCACATATGAACGGTCCCGAAGCTTCTAACTGGTTCAGTGACTTATCCTGTGGCTAGGAGTGAATGTTCACAGATGGTCAGCAGTGCGCAGGGGCGTCTATCCCTATACCTTCATGGCGCAGCCTGCGCCTTGGAAAATCTCGCTAATTTGACGGGCTTTATTCAGACATTGCGCTCCGAGCGAGTGACATTTTTTAGGCTGTCGCTTAACTTTTGGTGTTAAGAAAATTTTTTTTTTGAGAGGGGCGACCTTGCGCCATAAAGTTACTTGAAATTTTGGAGGGGGGTAGATGCCATTGGCAGTGCGCTGGAATAATCATTGTATTTGTAGATATATTACAAGTTCCTGACACCACCTTCGGGTGAAGAACCGGATGTTAAATCTTCATAGTATTATATGATGTTACACAGTGGCGGATCTAGGATTTTCTGAGGGTGGAGCAGTTACATGCATTTTTTCAGGGAGGGGCCAAGCATAAAAATGAGGCGGGGGCAAGCAAAATCGAGGGGGGCCGGGAGGCGCAAAACGGTAAACTATGCGGATATAATGCACAATTGTCAAAATGTACCTATTGTTGACATTCAAATTTTTTCTTGGCTTCCCCTCGGCTCGAAGGCCCCGCCCCTCCTAATGTTACACATATAGTATATGTGAGTTTAGATTAACACGTAAACTTTTAATATTTTATTATGGCAATGAGTTTGACAGCTGTTAAGCTTATGATCCTTGTTTGAAAAATTCTAACTTGAATTTAAGCTTCATCGAGGTTCCTGAGAATACGCTTTGTAATGTCGTCTATACGTATATAGTCGGATCGATCGATAGTGCGCTTATTGTTGAGCAAGATAGTAAACGGTATTTGTGGAGATTTTACATATGAACCTTCAATCCTTTCCTAGCAGCACATTTGATCGATTATATTATCCAAATTAGCGCCACGATGATATCCCAACCAGAATGACGCTTTAGAAAAGGACTAATTGAAAAAAAAATTGTTATCGTAAGTAAGATTGTTCTGATATTATACCTTTTGGGATCACTTTGTGGGTGGAGCAGATGAGCGAGATAGTGAACTGTGTAGAGGAATCTTTGTTATCACCCGACAGAGCACTGGATCAAACAAACCGATATCAAATAAAGGTTCAACGTCCAGTTAAATATCAGAAGACGATATCACACACGTCTCAGAGATTAGGTAGATTTTGACATCTCAGAGAGTGGACAGATAGATATAAACTGTCACGGCGATCTAGTATGTCAGGGGCGCCGGAACGTTATTGCGGTTGGGGGGGGGGGCCAAACCCGGCAAAGAGTCGGGGTTCTCCAATTTATCGTAGGCCCTAGTGTAAGGTATAAGGGGACCCTTCGAATT
This sequence comes from Enchytraeus norvegicus, assembly GCA_034695365.1. Lineage (NCBI taxonomy): Eukaryota > Metazoa > Annelida > Clitellata > Enchytraeida > Enchytraeidae > Enchytraeus > Enchytraeus norvegicus. The sequence goes on along the minus strand of JAQFZF010000620.1, from coordinate 140 downwards.
TTTTCGGGGACCCTTCCCTTTAAAGCTGTAAAGCCGGGGGAAGGCATGCCCCCCCCCCCCCAGTAGCGCTTCTACGTCGGGGCCAGGGGGCCGTTGCCCTCTAAATTTCCAACGGGCCCCCAAATATTTGCGTGGCCCCA
>JAQFZF010000619.1:0-16729 GCA_034695365.1 Enchytraeus norvegicus | reverse complement strand
TATCTAAATATAGCAGCGTTTAAACAAATTAAGCTTAAATTTTCTAACTAGCCTAGTATAAATGCAAGGTAAATATATTAATTAAATATAATAATTTAAGTATAATGCGAAGAGGAGTGACATTGATTACATACAGCAATGTTATCGAAAGAGTGACACAAATTAAGTTGTCAAAGAGACACGCAAAAATTATATTCAGTTTAATATGATCTCTTTCTAGTGCACTGCAACATAGCAGGTCCAAGGAACATATCCTACGCACTGCTATCACGCTCTCGAATGAGAACTGCATCTATCGACAATTTTATAATATTACGAGAGTTATACCTTTACAATTCTTTTAACGTACCCCTTGGATTGGGCAAATAGAGCTTCTGCAGTGGCTTTTCGTTGCGTTCCTCTGTGTCTCTTGTTAATAGGGGCTCACGAAACACCCACAGTTCTTTTTGTGACTGATTCTTAAGTTTCCCAGACACATTGCAAGATTTTAGCATTATTACTGATTGATGGTATGTATCATCGATTAAATTTTGCTTACAACTATACTTCATGCTGGTTTCATCTTAAGATGTCATAAAAGATCTGTTTATCGGTTATCGCACTGTGAAAGCACTTACATTATTACATCAGCGGTCAACGTTCTGCATATCTGTAGGTCAATCTTTCTGTTTTCAGAATGAAATTCTTAAGAAATGTAACAATTCCAAAACAAGTCATTCGGCATTTGTACGCATGAATCATGATGTAACAATCGAATTAATTGAAATCATTGCGTGATAAATAGGTTAGAAAATCTCATGCTCAAACAACTTGGATACGATATCGAAGGGGTGGATAACATACTTTTCCAATATTTCTGTAATTTTGAAGTTCCAGAATGTCTCTCTCTCCGTGGGATCTCTCTGGCAACGTTGGCTTTGACCTTGACACTTACCGGCCTCGGAGACCCAGCTATGTATTCGCCACTCAGGAAGTTCCTCCCAGAAGTGGGAGCTACCAGAATACCACTGATCAAAGTGACTTCAGTGCGGACCTGGAAGCTCCGGAAGATTTTATTCCAACTCATTTCGTCCTTCCTGCAGCGAGATCTTGTGAGGATTTCTCTCTTCAAAGGGCTCCGAAAATAAATGCCACAAGTAGTTGCAGTGTGGCGTCGCTTCAGTTTCGAGAAGGGGTGGAACTGAAGACGATTCATGCGGATAATCTGATTGAGTTGGCAAACCATGTTGGAGCATCACTCAATAAGGATTCTTTACGGAAATCTTGTAGTTACTCTGTCACAAACAACACGAGGAAACTTTCAAATAATTCCAGGCGAAATTCTTATTCCAGTTCAGAATCAAACGGGAGGGAGGGTAACGGTATGCATCAGGGAAATGCTCTGAAATATACCTGCACCACGGCAGTTGCGGTTGATAATAGAAATCAGAATAAAGTCCGAGAGAATCTCGCCTATTCACGCTGGAGGTATATCAAGAATCTAGTAGTGCTATCTCTTAGTTTTATTTTAGTTTTTAGCGCATTTCGTTCAATACAGAACCTACAATCAAGCCTTAATAAAACGAATCGCCTCGGTGTGGTAGCAATGGGTCTAGTTCATATGACCATGTTCATCACTTGCCTATTAGTTCCAGGTCTTATTGATAAAATCTCTTCGAAATGGACTATGGTGTTGGGCTTATTATTCTATTTGCTGTGGATGGCTGCCAACTTTTTTCCGCATCCATACACATTGCTTCCAACGTCAGTAGGGGTTGGTTTTGGGCAAAGTTTAGCTTGGGGAGCCCAGGTTCGATATATACAACAGCTGGCCCTCGATTCGGCGCACGTATCCAAAGAGCTAACTCATACGGAGTTATACAAATTTAACGGAATATTTCTCGCCTGCTTCCAGACATCCCATATTTGGGGAAATCTCGTATCATCGTTGATATTAGGTAGTAATAAATCCATGTCTAAGTCCGTGATAGAGAACACGGAGTTGGAGTCAGGGATAGTACCCGGACTGTGTGGGGTCTATGACGTGTGTGGAAAGGAGTCAGCGCTTAATCTTCTCTACCCTAACAGTACAGGTTAGATTTTTTTTACAATACAATAAAATACAGCAAAAAGGTTTAACGTGCATTTTATCGTCATCAAGGGCGTGTCTGGCATTAGGGGCCTATCGGCTTCACCAGATGATCCGTCAAAACCAAGCCATATAGACGCATGCAAAGAATAGTGTAAGTCCAGTTATCCGTGAAAGCAAATATGACGATTCTCAGACAGAGGATTATAGTTAAGAATAGATCTAGATAACAATTTGTGATTTAATGACCTCTGAACTATGTTGTGTATAATATGTTGTGTATTATTATTATAGTATAGCTGTTTGTTAGAGTGTATAGTGAGATGGGACTTAAACAAGCATCTGACGCTTCCTGACCCAGTAGTGTTATGTTATGTTATTAATTAGTGCCATAATAGCAGCGTCTATATTGTCATCCATTACCCAATGAAGCATAATGATACTTTGCCGTCATGAAACACGGTCAGTGATGTACGAGTCAGAGATTTCAATCTCTCAAACAATTGATCGAAGTCGAGGCTCAACCGACAAGAGCCGATTGCGTAACGGCTAAGTGGACTGCAGATCAGTAGGTCTGCGGTTCGAATCCCATGGCTCTTCCGTCACTGATGTAACTCTCGGGCTGCGAACCTGACGTTAAATTCAGCTTTAGCCTTTTAATGGATGTGCCAAGCGGCTCAGAATCTAGATATCACAACAATGTTCATTCGTGATCATATATTGATATTAGATAGTACTAAATCCGTGAGCATAAGGAAGATAAAACATCAAGAGAAAGATAAATTTGGAGTATCATGACCATCAACGCCGGGAACCGGCAGGATACCTGCAGAAGAAGACGAAGCATAAACATTGATCATGAGCCTCGTACAGTAGGCAATAAACAATAAGCAATAAACAGGCCTGCGCAAATATAAATTAAGTTATTACTTAAAAGCAAAGCTAAGCATTATTTTAAGATATTGGTGTATTATCGCGAAATCTTTCACTAAATAATGGTGTCAGCGAAACTCGAGACCCTTTATAGCATGCTCAACTAGCACAATTCTATTCAGCACACATGTATTTACTACTCGACCATAAAATCTGCATTTTTCGTATTGCCTTTAAGAAATCGCCAATGACTGCCTGCGATGGCAAAGCTTTTAACAAACTGAGTCAGCACTTGATAAAATTTTCCGAGTGGGTTCGGAAACTTTCCCGAGTAGGTTCGGGGAAATGGAAAATTAATCCCACCGACAACTGCGCGTGTTCGTAAGAGGCGACTGAAGCAGATCCGGTAGTGGGGAGTTGACAGCTTAGTGCCAATCATGGCACTGATTTCTGTTTAATTGACCAATTAAATTCAAATACCAGACTAGCGGAGGTCTAGGCTGTCACATCGGCTGTGGTGCTTTACTTCATGACCACCTGACTCTCCATTGTTCATTCTTTCTTTCTGTTTTTCTTGTTTTTGGCTTGGCACCGATGGACATATACTGCTTATCGGTTTGACTTCGGTTTCATAGTGCTCGATGTTTTCATATATGACGATCGGACGGCAGCACCCTAATTACCGTGTTGTTGTTGTTGGGTCGCCGGGGGGGATGACATTTATATCCTAGAAGTGTTAGCTTGATTGTATAAAATAGTATAAAAGCTAAAGCTGTAAAGCTAAGTTTAACGTCTGCTTCCGTATCCGAGGATACTGTCAGGGACGGACCCGACTGGAATAGAATCATTACTCTATTTCAATGATTGAAATAGAATTGTTGTTCTTCATTGAGCGAGGAAGAGAAACGGATGATAAAGAAAGTTGGAGGGGATTATATGAAGTGCAATATATTCCTTACGCATTTTAAATAAGAGCTCCTCGTGCGGGAGAAAGTCTCTACTAAATCTCAGCTCAATGATCCGGCAACTTTATACCTTGACACAAACTGAGAGAAACTTTGTTTTTTAGCTCATACTTTGTTCAATTGATCCGCATATGAACCCTCTGTAGACTCGATGGCTCCAATGAGCCCGTTAAGTTAAGCCTTGTCGTGTTGTAACGCTGATTTGCGAGCAACAAGTCACAGTTTGAAATCAATCCCCAGACGTGCTGTGACCAATGTAGAACAGTACAGACCTGCACTAAATCGTAAAAGACTATTACGCTCTAACTCATTTTTTTCCTGCTTAGATATTTAATATTATTGTCTATTTAGTATCATTCTATCGATAAATGAATATGCACCATGTTTGACAAGTGTTGACAAACTTTGTGTGTGTCAACACGCCAGTTTCAGCACTCGTATCACTAGTTCCCCGAGTGGGTTCGGGAAAACTACTCATTAGGTTCGGGAAAATTTAGAATTAATCCCACCGCAACTGCGCGTATTCGGAAGGGTCGACTGAAGCAGATATGCCAGTGCAGGGTTGATAGTCATGTGGCTATATTATACACCCGAGCACTGTTACCTCTGCTGTTGATAAATACCGAGCCTATGCGCGAAAGCAGCCAATCCTGAAACCAAAGTTCACTACAGTACAGCTAATCGTTGATCGTTGCATACGCAGACTGAAGTTAGGCAAAGCCAGTGGCCCTGATGGCCTGACTTCTGAAAATTTGGTTTATGCACATCCGTTACTGATTGTGAATTTGAGTTTGCTGTTTCGCAGTATGGCCTACCACAGATATGTGCCTACCACGTACATGTGCCTACCACGGATATGTGCCTACCACGTATATGTGCCTACCACGGATATGTGCCTACTGATTTCGGTCAGGGTATTATTGTTCCACTGCTCAAGACAAATTGGGTGACGCTAATGATTTAAATAATTGTAGGGGCATAACATTGGTGCCGGTTATCTCTAAATTGTTTGAGTTAGCTATAATGGAAATCTGCGAACCGTTTCTGGTAACTGATGACCTCCAATTTGGTTTTAAGAAGGAATCAGGTTGACCAAATGCGTTATTTGTTTTTAGTGAAACGATCCAATATTTTACTTCAAAAGGAAGTTCAGTGTTTGTAGCGGCACTGTTAATTAAAAAGGCGTACGATAAAGTAAATCATTATAAACTATTTTAATCGTTAATTAAAGTAGGCATTCCTATGTGGGTTGTGATGCTTTTATATGATTGGTATAGTAAATTGTATGTGCGCATAAAATGGAGGGGGATTTTGTCCAGAGGGTTTAAGGTACGGAGTGGGGTACGGCAGGGTAGTTCCTTCTCCCCTGCTTTATTTAATGTATTCATTAATAAGTTCATTGTTGAATTGAAAGAGGATGATATAGGATGAATTTTTTCCAGCATAGTGAACGGTTTATGTTCTCACAGGATCTCAAACAGCTGTGCAAGAGTGTTAGTGTTGATACGGAGTATAAATATATTCATAATCTGTCATTTTATGAACTAAAGAAGCTGATGTATGTAAATTTTAGCAGTAGGCCTAGTAGTAGAAATTAGATTGCATGATGTGATGTTTTTATCATTGTGATGTTGTGTGATGTTTTTGTGATTAGATTTGCACGATTTATTGTTCTAATATTGATTTTATCTAAGGACAATTAAATATTAAGTTTTATGCTAGGTGCATTGGTTTTATTTTCACGTTTTGACGTTACATTCACTCACTGTCATTTAATTCCTTCTATGTGCACTGTGAGCTTTGTAATTGCTTTATGTCTATTTCGACGATTAAAGATCTATATTATTATTTATATATCCTTGTGGTAAACGACAATGGGCCAAAACAATACGAGAATGATAAAAATGATAAAAATATTGACTTTATTACACAACAAGGGAAATACAGATTATTATTACTGCTTTTGTGTTTTTTTGCTTGATTGTTTCATTTCTATCTGTTTATCATTGATTTTTTCGTTTTAAATGGGGGACACTCGAGAATAGATCAACCGTGAACTTCAAGTATTTTGTAAGAGTTGACTAACACTGATACCATGCTGAGGAAGGCAAGGGAAACTACCGCAGAAGTCATTCTTATTCCAAGGAGTAAGATAAAGACGTAAGGCCTTTATGATAGGATGATGGCTTGCTCACTAGTGAGCGTGATAGCAGACTGTAAGTAGGAATTTTTGCCATTTGTGTCATTTGGCAATGAAAAAAATTGTATTTTAATAATTTTGGAGGCTACAAATGTACGATTTTAATTTTGAGATGAGGGAATCACCTTCGGCAATGAGCTTTGGGTGTTGACTATATATTGTTGGACCTCCTGCGGCCTGAGATAGGTCTGTCAAATGCATGATTACACTTGGGCATAGAAACAATCTGCACACACAAAACAATCAGAAATAAAAAACAAATCGAAAACAGGCAGAAAGGACACGGATAAACGAGAAACACGTGCACAGCATAAACAGTATAATCAGCAGCAGTTAGGATTGTTTATAGTTATTGCACACTTTTCATGATCGTGCTTGATCAAATACATTTGATCATTTCTAATTATGTAATTTGTAAAATTATGGCTGTGGAATTATGAAACACCAGAACGTTAGGTATATCTTCACAAATTTGACAATGCCAAGAAACTGAGGTAGACCTGTCCTTGTTTTGTTTTACTGATATCCTTTATAACTTATTTTACTAAAAGCCTTGATCCTTACAGTCACTATTAGCCAATCACAGACTTTCACAACATCATGCTACATGTACTCGGTTTACTCAGTGGCATCGCCAGGATGTAGTGGTGAACGGGGAAGGTTACCGATGATGGGTTTACTCAACGCAGCAAAAATCTCAAAACGATTAAATTCGATTCGCATACAGAAAACTAAAGTCAAATATATAGTTGTTGACTGATTGTATTCATTGTTTACAGATGAGTTACAGAGACTGAGAGCGAAACCATCGATCCACCCTTTTCACCACCTCAGCACCATCCAATCAGCCAATCCTGCTAAAACACCATCCACCCCTGTCATCATTGAAATGAATGAGACCTCTAGCAACGACGGTTCAGAATTACATGCAGTCTTACCGCCTGCTAATGACATTCCTTTACACGATTCTTCCAAACCTGAACCGAGATACGAGAATTCTTGGGAGGGGAGTGAGCAGTCGCAGGAATCCCTTTTCTGTACCAGTCCTCGTAGGGTTTGTGGAGAGATGAGAAGAGCGTCGCTGCCAGATTTAAACGAAGAAAGAAATAGAGATTCTATCACGTCTCAGTCGTCGTCTTCTATAAGTAACGTATCAGAGGCGGGTCACATATCTATGTTGAGTTACCATCTCGGCGGAGAAAATATCCTGCCTGATGTCATGACAGTGCTGCCAGGTGGGAAGAAAGCCGAATTCGTTGGTTTTTCAGTGGATTCCGGAAAGACGGGGAAGATATCCAGCAGCATAGAAGACTCTTCCATTAGCAAGCCTCACAAGAATACCAACGATCTGAAGCACACTTTGCCCCATCATACTGGCGGAGCAATGGAGAGTAAAGACATGGCAATGGAGGGTAAACGCAGTGCCAGTGTTCAGCCAGAGATTGGTGGGGGTAGGGTTTTAGGAAGGCTGGGTAGTGACAAGGGATTTTCAACAAAAGAGGCAAATAAAGTTCCTGCTTGTGATATATCTTCACCTATTAAATATCCTGATAGACGAAACGTTGAGGGTGTGTCTGATGGAATGGAATGTGGAGAGAATGCAAAGTGGGAGCCAGTGATGGAGGCGACTGAACACACTAAACTGTGGGGGGATGACAATTTTGAAGAAGTAGTAGCAAATGTCGAGGAAGGGGAGAGGGGGTCATTGTTGCCCTCGAGTGACTTAAGCTCAGGTAAAGTCAGAACATCCCAGGGAACAGAGAAAGGAGAGCAGCTCCTGGTTCCGCTACATTCAAGCAAGAAGAAGAAAAAGGATGAGGAGGATGTGTATTTGAAGGGGAGTGCGATGAAAGATGTAACGTTTGAGATTTGTGAGGAAAGTGATCGGGGCACCATCAGTGACTGTGACGCACGGTTAGAACGTGACAAGTTATTGGGCGACGGTAGCACAGCGGACCGCAACGAGTGTCTAGAGCACTGTGAATCGGGTGATAAGAATTCTACCAAACAAAGTAACAATAACAAGCATTCCCCATCCAAGCAAAGTAACAGTACCAAGCATTCCCCATCGAAACAGAAAAACAATTCCAACGTTCTGGATTGTACTGTAATTCCATCTGAACAAATTAGAATTAAATCCAGTGAGGTTGTGCCTAAAACAGAAGCAGAGCCAAACCCGTCACCAATCCGTCAACTTGTAGGAGTTGGTGGATACAGCAGATCTGAAGAGATGAGTCCTGACAGGGCCAAAACACTTGAATCTAGCGGCCTCAATCAATGTAATGGGTCCAGCAGAAAGAAGCAATTTGTTGCCAATCATTTACCGGAGCTTACTAGCGTCAATCAAAATATGGCATCCAATAGAAGGAGTCAACCGGATGATTCCATTATACTGCAGCCCGTACATATCAGCCAATCAGAGAGTGAGAGTGAGCCAGAACCTTCCTCGCCTCTTATTCTGGAGCCTTCCTGTGGCTCTGCGGGGGGGAACAATCAATATAGCCCCTCACATAAATATGAGTCCAATCACTGTAAACCAGATGGCACCAGTTCAGGCAGAACTGACTCAGTTAACCCTGCCTTAGTATTGCAGCCAAGTTGTGACAAGGCACATGAGTCGTCATTTCCAGAGAAAGGGCAAAGTCAAACGGTTAGCCCCTCCATAATTTTGGGGCCAGGAAAGCCTCATAAAACGTCAGCAAAGAAACAGAATCAATCGGTTAATCCTGCATTGATATTTGGGCCAAGCTGTGAAAGGGCGAGCGATTTATTAAGTGAGCATGCGCTTGACTTGCCCTCTATTCTGGGACCAAGTTGTGATATGACAAGTAATTCCTCAAACAAACCAGCCCCAAAATCGCCCCATATATTGGAACCAAGCTGGGTTAAGAACGACTCATCAAAATCAGGTGAAACAAAACCAGCAGGGACATCTTTTCTTGGCAATTCCAGTAGCATGCCAGATCAGCCGTCGCCCCAGTTGGATTCATTTAAAATATCGGAGACACCTGGTCCCTTGGACGGATATTCGACGCAAAAAGTTGGGACATATTCTAAACCAACTTCTGAATTTGGTGAACTGTCAAAACTCGATAATGATTCTGAACATTCTGGCGACGTTGATGAATGGCCAGACCTGCAATCAAACTCTCAAACTGAAAAGTCTTTGGATGTCGAAAAGAAGTTTTTAGAATTGAAAGCTTAAGTAGAGGATATAGAGGGCGATGTTTTAACAAGTGATAGTGAAGATTTTGATGTTTGTAAAGGTGATGGTGGAGGATTTTCCACTGCTGATCAGTACGTAGACTGATTAATCCATCAATCAATCAATAAATCAAAGATTTTGAAATAGTGCTCTCTTAAGACATCGGTTAAGTGTCTGACTCGGGTTCCACGGTTCGAATTCCAGTATTCGAATACCTGTCACTGATTTAGCCTTTAGGCCGCCAAACTGACATTTATTTCGGCTATTAGCAAAGTCTCAGAAGCGTTTTGGGAGATATGTCATGTTATTATTGGGTAGAGCTGGTATTAAAGTTTGATTCACTATCCAACAAAGAAACGATCACTGGTGGCCAAAGCCCGATAAAGTAACCTCTAATCCAGTTTATTATAATTAACTTTTAAAATATTATATAAGCCTAATATAATGCTTTATTGTTTTGTGTATGTGACACGATTATTATGACCCATGTTATGTTGAGTGGTTTATCAGAGTGTGATCTAACGTTGTAAGATGTGGTGATAGCAATCGTATATTTTTAAATATTTATGTAACATTTATGATATATTTGTATTTGTGTAAAATATGGCTAAGAGGGTGGATCATTGGTAAAGGCGCTTTGTTTGTAGCCAATGCAAAATGATAGCTCTATATTCAACCTCTGTTTTATTGTCAACAGGGTAATGTTGGGGGCATCCTGGAAACAAATCACTTTGGTGAACCGGTTCGAAAGGATATTATTTTAGAGAGAAAAAGATAAAGAAATAGATCTATTAAAATTGGAAAATTGATTTAGAAAAATAATAAATGATTTAGAAAACCCTTTTATTGATTTAGTTGTTTTGTTAAATTAATGAGAAGCTTTCTACAATCTATAGGCCTATAATATGGTATAAAAACTTTAAACTTTGATTCCAAACATATCTGTCAACCACTGTTAGTTAAAAATAATAAACACAATTATGGTATTGTGATTCAGCAGAATAACTTCTCATGAACTGACGTTTCTTCTCTCTTTCTCACTCTCTCGCTCTCTATCTCTCACTCTCTCTCTCTCTCTCTCTCTCTCTCTCTCTCAGAGGGTAGGCCTACTGACTAATTGCAAGTCCATGACATATAACGTGTACAAATCCTCAGTAATTCTCGTTTGTGACGATTCTAATGGACGAGTTAATTAGAACGTTTTAAAAGTAGTTCATTATTGTGAGATAATGATAGCAAACTTGCTTGTGACTTAAAGTTAAGATATTCTCACAATTTTGTCAATTATTTATTAGTAAAGAAATGGTGTTACATGGGCCTATAATTGTGATATTATGTTAACTTTTTCTTTATTTGATCTGATTGGCAAGAAACTTTCCAGGTTGTTATTTGAAAAATAATCTAATTGTTGAAATAACTGCGATATATCACCATTATTATCATCCTTTGAATTAATAAAATAAGTAAATAGTTTTTGTGATGCTATTGTTTGGGAATTTGAAATTTAAAATGGTAAAATTTTGTGATAGCCTACTATCCACTTGGCGTATAGACTGTGTTGTTGTCGTTGTGGTGGTTGTCCATTGTCTTCATGTAAGTAATATAACAGTTTTGTAATTGAGGCAGGGCCTATGTTAATGCATACATTCCTGTTTGTAATTTACTTGTAACATATTTCTTTGTAAGATATCCCTGACGTTGACTTCAACTTTGAATGATGAAAATTATGATTAATAGTAATATTTCAGTTAGCCCTATACATAGAAATACTAATATATACACTAGAACAATAATCTGTTGCACTCCCATGGCTACAGGGATATCTGCGGATGTTGATGTGTGTAACACAAAATATGTTTAAAATTATATGAAATTAAAAATGATGTCACTTGTTTATCTAGACACTATTCGCTATGAATGTTATATATATTTTTTTCCATGACGTCATTTTATTCATACTTTTATACTTCAGATATCAACATCTGGAATGCAGTCATGTAGCCATGAGAACACGGATTATTACTATTGCTTGAGCTTTCTAGTGTATATATTAGTACTTCTATGGCCCTATATATTAAGGTTATAGCTTGTATAATTATTCACTTATGTTCTTCATTAGACTATACGTTAGTGTTATGAGTTTTGATATAAATTCAACACTGCATTGGTATTTTGTAGTGTAAAATGATGACAGGACATTTCTAGGTTCTGGGAGTATCAGATTCATGTTTAAGATGTTATACTAGGAATATGATGTGCGAAAAGATTATAATTTGTAATATTAAATATTCATATAAACTTTATGTCTTTTTAGGTTTAGGTCGGTTATCACCAAGGGCATTAAATATTAAATATTAAACATTAAACATTAAATATTAACATAATTTTATGTAAATCAATGCATTATACTATTGTTACTATTATTGTTTGTGCAGTTGAGCGTGTGTTATTGGTAAGCTATTACATGTTATCTGATATAAGTTGTGTGATTGGTTAGTGATTATATTACATGTAAGCAGATATAAGTTGTCTGATTGGTTAGTGATTATATTACATGTAATCAGATATAAGTTTTCTGCTTAGTTAGTGATTATATTACATGTAATCAGATATAAGTTGTCTGATTAGTTAGTGATTATATTACATGTAATCAGATATAAGTTGTATGATTGGTTGGTAATTAATAATTACATGTTATCAGATATAAGTTGCTTTGAATTAAATAATGGAATATTTTTGTTATTTCTAAATCTAGAGGCATTACTATTTTATTTCTGTGGTCATTTCTCTGCCTAATCGGAACATAATCGGCGCACCCTTGAATAGGCCTATGTGCTTTACAACAAAATGTGGACATATGTTTGAGTTTGGCGCTCTCTGATGTTTATAATACCGAATATACACTACGAGTTATTAAAAAGCCGAATCATATGCATTGAAACGTCAACGATTTTTCACTATACCCTCGTAGTCTGGCGAGTAGGTCGGAGTAGCTGCCTGCTCTATGGGTGACCAGTATGGCAGACAGTAGAAAGAGGGGAGTCTGGGTAAAGCCTCTGTCCTAGGGCCTTCACATACAACACCACACCATGCACCCGCTGACTGGAGATCCACACAAAGAAAGATCGAATCTTCTCCAAGTCAGTGGTGCAGTGCTGAGTCAAGTCATTGGCAAGGTCTTCGTAGGTCCGTGTAGCAGCTGACAGGGGTACCTGTGATAATAATGAATGAGATAATGACTTGTTGTCAGGCGTGAATCTAAGAGGTGGGGGGATGGCATCCTCCTCCTTGGGGATTGGTCTTTGATGACCCCTCGATTTGAAATTGTTTGCAAATTGTGCTGTGCATTAATTTATCATCTTTTCCCTATTTGGTCTCCCTCCCTCGAGTTCACTTGGCCACCTTCGTTAAAACCTGCCCCCTCTCTTAAAAATGCATATAGGGGCCTACCTCCTCCCTCTAAAAATTCTAGTACTGCCAATATTTGTTGTTAATGTTTCCAAAACTTAACAGGGGGGGGGGGCTCTAGATCGCTATATTATTTTATATTTATATACATTTTGTTCATAAGTCGTTTGATGATCTCTTAGGTGTTTGTAAAAAATCGTTTGTAAATGATTAATTCCATCCCCGCCAGAATCTCTCTAGTTTTTCCCGTTCCGCGGTATTCACTCTAAGCTCATTCTCGTTGCTTCCCGTCTCTCGGAATAGCCTCTATTTTCGTTTAATTCCCGCTGGCTTTCCGCGCGGTATCCGCAAATAATCCGCGGGAAATTCTCCATGTAGGAGTCTAGAGCAAGCTCACATCGGACAACACTCACTACAGGAAATTAATAACGCTAGAGGCATACTGATAAATCGCGTATCAGCGCATGCTGCATTAGTGCGCTATTTACAGCAAATATACGATTAACAAGTGGGACGGCAGACTAAAAAATACCAAATCAGCAACTATGAAAGGAAACCCTGTAAATTAACACGTGCGGTTGACATGTGTGTGGCAAAAGGAAGATAAATAAAATAAATAAAAGGGAAATAATTTGTGTCTCCTCCCTAGAAATATGGAAAATATTGAGAGCGAAGTGAGTAATGGCCAAATGTTTCGCTCGTTTCGCTCTCAATGTTAACAAAAGAACGGGAGGGGTTCAAGATCTATTATCGGATATCTATGTAATTGGTGCCATTTGGTGGTAGGCCCCGCAAGGGCCAAATCCTACCACTCGCGCACTCAATTAGTGCGTTTAATATTATATAACCTGACACCATTGAACAATTGTAACAACGATAAAAACTGCATAATATGTTGAGAAACTCTGTATTCTATCTATAATCATACTTCAGTATGTGATATAACACTTAACTATAGGGTATACAGGCACGCTGTTAAATGTTAGTAGTTTTTGGTTTATTTTGATTTGATTGTTTTGGTTTCTTCTTGCATTCCTTGCCTGCGCACTAATTGTGTTTGTTTCTTTGCCCTAGTGGCGTAATATAGATTAATAATAAGCTCATATCAATTAGTCAATAAATTTATTATGTAAGTAAATAAAACAGTAGTTTTAAATCATAAATAGGTTAATTTATTTAACCATATAATTAATTTACATATAAAGATTTGTAGGCTACAACCAAGAGTTTTAAGACATGACATTTCACTTACCTTCAAAGTCACATAATCGGCTTGTTTGCTTCTCTCCAGACTAAATATGTAAACTTTCCTGTCAGGTGGTGGGAATGGGAGTGGAATCCCCTGATCATCGATCTCACGCCTCACATTGGCTGCCCTGTAATCATCCTGAGCCTTGTGGAGTAGGGCAGGGGTGGGGAAATCTGTGAGAGGGATGTAAGTCCCGTGCTGTGCAACAATACAATACAACGCAATACAATACAATGCAATACAATACATAGCCAGTGGAGGCAGTCCGGTGGAATATTAAATATTATAACATCACTCGGTACTGGCAAATCGTATATCTGCGCTTGCTGCATTAGAGCGCTTTTTACGGTAGAGATACGATTAAACAGTGGGACTGAAGACTACAAGAAATAAATAAAAAAGAAAACTAACAAAGGAAGCCCTGTAATTTGGCTTAAAGCACGTGCGTCTGACAAGTGTAGAAATGAAAGAAGATAAAAGAAATACAATGCAATACAATACAATAGGTATGAATTCAATGCTACACAATGCGATGCTATGAAAATTTCATGCAAAGCAATACGTACAATTCAATATAAAGCATTAAAACGCAATATAATACAATACAATAGGCCTATACAATAGTATACATATTAGCTGATATAATAAAGACAATATATATACATACAATGTTATACATGTATATAGCCTATACATGTATATATACATGTATATAATTATACATGCACAATTTGACAATAATACATGACATGTAATCCTCCAGGGCTCTTTAGTGTACGGCAGGGTGGCAGGGCCTGCGGGAGGGGTGTGCACTGTGCAATGTATGTTTCATACATGTAGGCTTATGTCAACCAGTCAATCACTAAATCAATCAATCAATAAGTATAATTAGACAGTGCAATGGACTTGCACTGTCTCGGATCTCGCTTTCTCTTCGGTCTATGCATTGGTAAGTGTGTTTCTGGTGGAATAGAACTTCTTGTAGTTGCATAGTCTGTTTGAGACGCCCCTGACATCGCCTTCGGGTGAGGAAACGGACGTTAAATCCTCATTGTATTGTATTGTATTGTATGATCAAGGAATTTGTAAGTATATAAAATAAAGAAAATCTCTATGAAAAAAAATGCGACACTAGCATAATTGGGCAATGACGACTCGAGTTAGTCGAGTAGGCCTGCAGCAAAATGTCACAACCGGTGACCTTATGCCGCAATCTATAATACGTATCATCATTAAAAACTTAATTACTTTCAATTGGTGTATAAGTGTAATGTATATCAGCTTGTTGCTTAAAAGTTGACTTGACTGACTGATTGGAATAGGTTACTGATTAATTTTATGATTTGAACTTATTAAATTTAAAGATTTGAATTGATTGATTAATTGTCAATCAATCAATCAGTGCGATTTATTGCGGTTTGATTGGTAGGCTATATTAATCAGGTTTAAATCAGTCTGCATTCGCGGCTCTTTCAGCCTAATCGATCTCGATCAGCCGGGTCACGATTCAGTCCATTATTAATGAATCGTTTTATGACACCCACATGTCTGTTTACACGCATGGTAAATATAGGCTATACAAAAATCAATCAATCAATCAGTATAGATTTAACGTCCGTTTCATCATCTGACAACGATAATTATCAGGGACGTCACGCTATTAATTAAACGGAAATCAAGTTATTGATTGTCAGTTTAATTTGATTGATTGATTTGTTGCACGCTACTAGCCACTGAAGTTGTCAAGTCTCTGCAGTCTGCACCGCTCTACTTCTAAGTTCTTACCGGATCTACCGATTCTTCTTCTTCTTCATCTTCTTCTTCATCTTCTTCTTCATCTTCTTCTTCCTCGTGTTCACTTTCTTCTACCGGTGGTTCATCTGCCGAGTGTTGTGAAGGAGTAGCAGAAGGAGGTGTCCGAGTCTCGACGACTTTGGACGACCCGCAGCCCATATCTTATACAACAATAGCCTCAAACTTGTTTAAATCCTTTGGGAATCTAGGCTGACTATAGCCTACTACCGAGTATTCTTATAAAGGCAAAGCCTATGGGCTACATTTATTCACTATTTCTTATTTAAGGCCAGGAGCTGAAAGTTTTGCACACATTCACAGGTCTTTAGGCTACCCACAGAGTGAGGGGTGTTCCCCCTCACCTAAAATATTCCTAGATCTGCTACTTTATATATCCCGACATCGCCTTCGGGTGATTAACTGGATCTTAAATGCTCGTTGATTGATTGATATGCCTATTGGATTTGAAAAGTTTTCTTTACCACACTTGTATCAATAGTGTAGCCTGAGTAGGCCTAGGTCAAAATGATAACGTTTACAAGCGAATAATATGACTTCATGCAGCTTCAAGGTGCCTTCCTCATCACGATTTGACATAATTAGGCTAATTAGATAGCATTTGAAATGTTGGACTGATGTCATTAGAGGCCTAGTGGAATTTAATCTCTCTTACATATATCTCATAACATTTAAATTTCAATCTCCCATAAAACATTTTCTCATATCTCCATCGGATGAGAATCCCGGTTGAGCAGTTGTCTGGGTTGGCTTCCAGTCGGGACCGTTTCTGACAGCGCCCATCTTGAGATACGTACACTGACGTTAAAAAGGACAAAGGCTAAAGCCTAAGTTAACGTCAGTTTCATCTCTTAACACAGATATCAGTGACAGGCGAGCCTCGGATTCGAACCCCGCACATACTGATCCCAAGTCGGAAACCTAACCGATGTAGCTACTGGCTCCTGCC
>JAQFZF010000618.1:0-16731 GCA_034695365.1 Enchytraeus norvegicus | reverse complement strand
CACATTTTACGCTGTGATTTCGCTGACATGCAAGCAATCCATAGATGCAAGTAAACGACCATTTCGTCAACTGAAGGCGATAGGCGGCCTATAGATGACGCGTCAAAAAATTTATATATGGGGGAGATTTAATAGAGGTGGCCACTGGCCGGGTAAGAATGAGGGGGGGACATGCGAAGAATGAAAAAGATGCTGATTTAATTAAGAATTTGTCAACAATTTCAAAACGAATGAGGGGACTAGTGGCCCTCCGGCCCCCTCATCTCGAGGGAGCCATGGCCCGCTAGACCCCTCTAATTCAGCGCCTGTCTGTGACAAAACGAGCATTTGTGAAACAAAATTGAAGCCTTTCAAATGAATCTTGTAAAAAAAGTAGGCCTAATCTCAAGGTTTCGTGAACAGTCCATGTCATTGTTGAAAATGCTTTTAAAATAACGGGTAAACAGTTTGATGTAAAAATAATAATAATCCTTCATGCTTATAAAAATAATAGAGCAAACAATGTTATAAGCCCATACGTTCAAATGTGAAGAAGAGTGATAATCCATCATGCTTATAAAAAGAAATAATTGAACATGGATGGAGGCATAGCCTTGCTATAGGCCTATAGGCGCTATGTATAGGCCTATATTTGAAGAAGAAAAAAAGATAATCCGCCGTGCATTGTAGGCGAACAATTTGCACAATACTGTACTGTTAGTCTTGATATTGATTGATCGATGAGAGATTGGTGGATTACAGTATTTGTATGTTCATTCATTAATGAGCACTCAAGCGTGACAGTAAGAAATTCTTTAAATATTCACCTGTGGGCCTAATGGCGCAGGTGAACTGGGGGATCAAACCGGCCGTGCTTAAACATTCCCGGTAAGGTTACAGACGATCAAATGTTAAAGTGCTAATGTGGATGGGGCGTAATGTATCCGTGTATACACGGTAAGGTTACAGACGATCAGTGTTAAGAGCAGCGGTGGGCAAACTCAGGTAAGCGGGCCAAGATGGTCCGCGGACTTAAGATTTTGGCCCGCCGAGACTTCAGTTTTTTTCCCGTCATCCTCTAACTGATTAAAATCAATTTTGACTGATTAAAAATCAGTTTTAACTGATTAAAAATCAGTTAAAACTGATTTAAAATACGACATATTGACAATGTGAAATCTGAAATTTCGAAAAGTTGTCCCTTAGATTATTTTTGCAAACATTGTGACACGCGGAATTTTTTGTTGTTAAAGGTGGTCCGCGGATTTAAAAGTTTGCCCACCGCTGGTTAAGAGTAAGAATAATGGTAGGGGTAGAGGTGATTAGGGCTACGTTAAGGCCTGGTGTAGGGTATAGGTTACGGCTAGGTTGGGGTAGGGTATGGCTTGGATTAGGTTATGGTTATGGTTAGCATTTCGCTAGGGTTAGTTAAATCTGTTGTAGGCCTACTTGAACGGTGTACCTTTCTCATAAATTCGAACAATTGGCCAGTGCGGAGAATATAAGGGGGCTACAGCGTAGATTAAAAATGAAGTAGGTCTATATTACAATTCTTCCCGTGTTTGGAAACTTTACCTGACAATATTTACAAATATTCTTTTTCAATATAATTGCACAATAATTTTTGTGACTGACACAAATCTAATCTAATTATTTCGTACAAAATTACGTCAACGTGTCATACTCATTCCTCTTCATAGTAAAATAGCATAAAGGATTAACCGCTTCGCGTTGAAATTGAACATTCATACGATTTTCTTTCATAGTTTTGTGTAGGCAGTGCAAAGACCTGCCTATTCTACTACTTCAATAGTCTCGCCTGTACATTATACTGAGCAGGCGAAGGCTAACAGCATTCAAACCTTAACGGTTGCCCCAGGGCGTAGCGTCAGGCAAATAACAAAAAACGTGACGATGAAATACCACAACAGGACTGAGACAAATATGTTATATTGACAGGATGAGCCGACGTATGGACGACGTCCCTGACATCAGTGACAATCACCTTGGATTAGTAAACAGATGTTAAATCTTTATTGAATCTTTATTATAGGCCCTATTACTATAGCAATTAAATCTAACTAAATTGTTTCTTGTTCCTTAATCACTCAAAGCGCTCAAAGCAATAAATAGAATTAGCAAGCTTCTAAAAGTACCGAATACCTATCAAAAACCAATCAAAAACTTGTTTTCATTTTACACAATTGAAGCTTATTTATATTTTCCCGCGTTGGGTTCGGGAAACTTGAGAATAGACCAACCGACAACTGCACGTATGTTGTAGCAGTCGACTAGAGGAGATACCGCAGTTACGGGCAGAGTTGTCTTTGCCATAGCTTTTGTGTGCTATACTAATTGGTAGGTCAATTTCAGACTTGCGGAGGCCTTGTTAAATCGTGTGGCCTTTGGCAGGCTGGTCTACTTTTGCTTTTACTCTACCACAAAGAGCCCCTGAGATACCTAGTACACAGAGGCGCTATAAAATGTCCTTTTAGTATTGTATTGTGCACCAGCAATAAAATGACACTTATAAAGGCAAACGCATGTTTGTACTTCAAACATGGCGAGCAGGAGCTCTAGCTATGTAATAATCTCCCTGGCTATATAGGTATTTGTAATCGCCATTTTGCCTCCAGCTATGAATAAATAAAGTGAATAACAGAAGTGCATTGATAAATTTTGCTTTTACTTTCTACCTTTATTACAGTAAATAATGACGGTATTAAAGGCGATGTTGTTTAGTGGTATAGCCAATATATACGTAAAAAAGGTTGGCAGCCCCCAAGTAGGGTGTGTAACTTATCAATTACCTTGCTGGGTTGAATTTATCAAATTTTTGCTTAATTCAGCCCAACAGCAAGCGCTTCTGAGACATTGTCAAGATGCTCTATACAAAGGCTTTCTGATTGATTTATTTTTTGATATGCCACAGCCGATGCGGCAAGATCTCTACTAATCTGAAACTTTAGTGACCGAATGGTCAAGTACACAGAAGTCATGGCGCAGCGCACTCAATCCTTCACTGCGGCATCTGCGTTAGTTAGTCGCCTCTTACGACACGTGCAATTTTCGATTGGTCTTAATTCTCAAGTTTCCGGAACCAACACGGGAAAAGCATGATACATTATGCTGTATGTAATTTAATGCCATTACATTATTAATGAACTTCCATCAATGTTGTTTCATGGAACAGGTAAATCATTCATCGCTCAGTCATCTGAGTAATGCAGCTTCCTCACAGACGAGCCGTAATAGTAGCGTCGTGACATAGGTATGCCAATCCGTACTGGAGTAACCTGCTACCTTGAAAGAAACGCTAACCTGTGCCCGCGTAACTATGGAAACCTGACAGTTAATTAAGCTAAGGCGGGAGACATATAATATAGTCTGGTACGTTTGCTTCTCCAAATGTGATATTCCTACATGCATTGTTGTTACAGTAATATTATTTCTCAAGGTTACACATACCAGGTTAGCAATCACATAAAAAATATATGCTTGCACATCATCCCCACCGCCCCCCCCCCGCTTCCCCTCTCGAGGCGAAGGCTCCTCGAGTGAAATTTTAAGAAATTGTGCAGTAAATCCGCATCATTTGTCTACTTGGCCCCACTCTCTATTTGACCTAGTCCCCTCAATTTTAGCTGGCCTCGCCTAGATAAAAATGCATACCCCCCTCTAAAAATTCTAGATCCGCCCCTGTGTGTACCTGCCCACTGTGCACAGTGCCCTGTGTTACGGTTCGGATTGTGTTGAGCTGTCCAAATCAATGTTACCAAGTCCTGAAAATGTAATTGTATCGTAAGACTAACTTGTTTCACACTTTCGATAGAGTCATTATTAAGCAATGTCAATTTCTGAACAAATGTCAGTAGAACTGAATATTGTCAGTAGAAGATTCAATTTTTGAAGAAAATAAGACTCGTTGATAATATTTATTGCAATATTTTGTGTAAAAATAATTGTATTATACTTATTTCCAGAGATTTTTGTGAAATCGATCATTTCGCTGATTAATCGTGTATCTTTGCCTAAGATACACGATTACTCTACCGGATCAACCGCTGCACATATTACCCAAGGGTTATCATCGTAGACTTAACCAGCTCTGAAGCCAGGCCGCATTCACCTCTTACTTCAGAGTGCCTACACGTGCCTGTAATTTGGTGTCAAAAAGTACCTGCCAAAGGCCACAAGATGTGGAAACACCTCAGCTAATCCGGAATTTGCGAGGCCCATGGGTATTATATTGGGAGAAAATAGCGCTGCCCACTCTGTCCATCACTAAAGTATTTGCGTTGGTCGCTTCATCGAACACGAACAGCTTTCGGTCAGTGTATGTTCTCAAGTTTTCAGGATCCAGTCAAAGAAAAATCTTCTATCTTGCAATAATCGATTATACAGTTATTGTATTTCCAAATTTATTTTCAAACAAGTCTGGAATTTGATCGACCAATTGGTCTATAACACAGAAATCGTTGCACATAGCAGCCAATCCTCTCCACTGCCGTATCTGCTTTAGTCGCCTCTTACGAACACGCGCAGTTGTCGGTGGGTTAAGTCTCAATTATCCCGTACCCACTCGGAAAATCTAAAAAACGCAAGATAACATAATCATTTATTGTCTGAACTGACCTATTTAAATCAAAACTATTTTAAAATTAAAAAGGACTGCTAGATTGCCTACATTGCGTCTTCACTGAAGGCCGATTGTTTGTTTGATTGCTTGCTTGCATGACTATTTTGTCTAGTTAGAACAAAATAAGACAAAAACATAAAATGCAATCTCTCTTCTCTTTATTACATTTATCCAGGAAGTACAGTAGTAACACGACACGTCATAATAACAAAACCTAGAAAGAGATCCATTGCTACCATTATTTTAAATCTACAGTAATTCTGTGTTAAATAAACCTATGGTCTATAACAGCACATGAGCATACAGACACTTCACAACACAATTATTATGAAACAATTGACATTATTTCTGTTGAACTTTTATTAAAGTTTTTCACAAATATTATTTCTAATTATTATTTCCTATGAAGCAGTCTAGTTTTCTTTTCAACTATACACACTCTGATTTTACTTTAAAACTGGCTATCAATGGCAAATTAACATAACAATATAAAATATTAATTAAATAAAACCTTAAATCCTTTCTAAAGCAATCTTACAAACTTTAAGACAAAACGGTTAACTTATTGAACAAAACTTATCAAAAGGCAAAATGTTTATTAAGGTATAATCTTAAGGATTTAAAGCAACTTTCCTTATTCAACGATGATGTCAGAAACGTCTCCAACATGTTACTACAAACTAATTAAATTTTAGTCTGTTTGGTAAGTCGAATATGATAGATAGAAATTGGGGCCTCCTTTAATGAGGAAACCTGTAACCTCTAATATTTTATTATTAATGACATCTATAAAAACGTCACTTGTACACGTTACTATTATAATTGTTATACTAACCAACCACGCCTTCGGATGGAAAACGGACGTTAAAACTTCATTGTACTAGGCCTACCGATTACCATATGATTGACAACGATGAGCCTATTTACTCGATTATCTGTCTTCCTCAATGATTGCATAAGTCGGCTTCTACAAAATACTTGCAGTATTCGATTGGTCTATTATTTACTTTCCAGGATCCGGCCCGGGAAGCCACGGAATAGAAGACCCCGTTGGAATCTGTCGGATCTGTGGTACAGATTTGCAAGAACCAATCACAGTCATCACATCCAAACAAAACCAACCAATCACAGCCCTAATGCTCCGTAAACAACCAATCAAATGGCAAGAATTTTTTTTATTTTCAGCTCACTGGTTGAATTTCAATACTGCATGTATTGAATTTCAACCAGTGAGCTGAAAATGAAAAAAATCTTGCATTGGATTGGTTGTTTAGGGAGCATTAGGGCTGTGAATGGTTGGTTTTGTTTGGATGTAATGACTGTGATTGGTTCTTGCAAATCTGTACTATATTCCGTATAGTTGTGCCTCGTTGAGCTTATTAACATGTTAAATATTTAGTCTTTCTAATACTAGAGAAATAAAATGTTTGTATATAATTACTGGACGAATTTTTTGATAGAAATCAATAGGAGATCTGGTACAGTGAATATACAGGGAGACCACGGTACTGATAGATAGTTAACCTCTAGTTGCTCAATCAATCAATCAGTTAAATAATAAATTATTTAATTCAATAAAACAGAAAAATACACATGAAGGCCAATGTTTTAAATCATAGTTACAATTTCAATCGAATTAATTTAGTAAAAGCTGTAGAGCTAAGTTTAACGTATGTTTCAGCATCGAAGGATACTGTCAGAGACGGACCCGAGTGGGACTCGAATCCGTGACATAATTAATTTAACAAGTAATTAAGTATTTAAACTAAAGAAAATTAAATAATAGAATTAGTTCAGCACAATTCTAGCATATCTCATAACTTGATAAAGATATGCTGGACTTAAGAGATCGATTTACACAGTCATAATTACAATGACAAAACCAAGTGCTATATTATTATTCACTGTAAATGTGCCTGAT
Organism: Enchytraeus norvegicus; assembly: GCA_034695365.1. Lineage (NCBI taxonomy): Eukaryota > Metazoa > Annelida > Clitellata > Enchytraeida > Enchytraeidae > Enchytraeus > Enchytraeus norvegicus. The sequence goes on along the minus strand of JAQFZF010000618.1, from coordinate 10,192 downwards.
ACCATCGTTCTCTGACGAAATGGACGTTAACCCTACCTTGCTTGAGTCAGTCAATCAAAAATCTACATCGAGTAGCCGGGTCACATTCCGTTCTTAGTGAATCATTTTGATTAAAACCCACAGGGCTGTTAAGTGTGAACCCTGGGTACAATCAATCAATCAATTGTTCAATAAATCAATAAGGATTCAACATTATTTTTCCACCAGAAGGAGATGCCAGGGACGACAATGGAAAAGATGATCTCACATAACTATATTCTTCTCAGACCTAAACATCGATCAGGCGTTTCATTGAAGTATATGTTTAAAGTGGAGATGGTGACCGTAGGATAATGACAGTCACCTGTGTGCGAGAGCGACCAGAAACGGGATCAACTCCGAGTCGAGTTCTGTTGTGCGCCTTTAAGTAGTCCCGATTGGACAGCTTAGTCGGTAACATATTTACTCGATTATATTTAAGCAGGATGTCACGCCGTCACGGGTTCGAGTTCCAGTGGGATCCGTCTCTGAAAGAATCTTTCGATATCGAAACACCTTGAACTTAATGGGGGGAGTCGGCGCCACGTGTAACAACAACAACACCTTAAATTAGCTCTACAGATTCTTACATGTATTGCTTCTGCATTTGCCAGATCTATTTCTTAATAAATGAAAATTACATTTATGAACTACAAGAGGTCCAGCTCATTGCAATTTAAAGCTTTATTGAAAGTGGAAGAGGCTGAATAATTAATACATCACATGGTATATGACAATCGATGATAAAGCTGGTGCATCACATTATTCACATATACTATTTACACTCAACATGCGTGCTTATACAAGCAATAAAATATAAATAAACTACCTAATATGACGAAGATATTACACAACATAATCGGATAAATGAAAGCAAAGTATGGTTAAAACTTCCTAGGGTTTTAAATGGAAATGAAATGCACAACTTAACAACGACAAATTAACCTACCTTGATCTACAATAGTATAACACTAGATATATTACAACAGTGTGAGCTTTCTTGCTAGAAACAATTGATGGCAAAACCTTCCGACCAAAAAGTTGCATCTCAGGCACAAAGTAGTACTGTCCTACATCGAAAAAGTTAGAAATATGCTTCTTTTTACTTTATAATATATAGACTAAAAGGTTAAAGCTGGTTCAACGTCGGTTTTGTAATTCAAAAGATCATTAGTGCAGGATTTATTATAACCAACAGTTTGACATCAATAGATACACTAGTAGTCTAGTACAAGTATCTGAAATGATTGTAAATTGTGGACAAGTTTCATTTAAGAACTTAAGTAGGCCTTACGTTGAATAACGATAGTAGTAAAAAGTAACTATCAATTCAAATGTACATCGTGAAAAAATATAGTATTAGAATTGAACGGTAAAATGTTAAAAATATAACAATATTAGATTTCAAGATAAGATGAAGTCAGAAAAAACCCAGTAAAAGAATAGTTTAAGAAAAAAATAGGCCATCTATCGAATTGTCGAATTATTAGTAAACTATTATTGCTGACCAGTATAAGAAACAAACCACTTAAGAAATGGAGATATTGAAAAATGAGAAAATAGCTAAGAAAAGTAGTACAATTATCGGAGAGGAAAGTAAAAGATGAAAGTTCATAAATACAAAGTGTCTCAAAAGGATTAAAAAAAGAAGAAATGGTAAGAAAACCAGCACAACAACCAAGAATGAAATTTAAACAACACGTTTTCTTTATACATGAAACAGTTTTAAGATCAGTATCATTCCAAAAATTGAGGCGGAGAGTAATTACAAATTTCAGAATCAGTACAAAACTACTGCAGGCACACAGTACCCACTAACTTAAACCCCGCGACTACAAATAACGAAACATTTTGAGGCAATCATTGCCCAGATCAACCACGAGCACATGCCCAGATGCTGACGTCACCAGACCACAAGGTCTTTTGAGCCTCTCCGAAGGGCTCTCGATGTCAAACAGATGCTCCCTCCCAGCGTTATACACCTCCACCACCGAACAACCGTTGTCTGACTTAGATTTGGTAACAAGAAAGAACCCTGCGGGGTCCACGGTAACCCCGCAGTACTGGGCACCAGAGCGTGCTCCACCGTGCAGAGGAAACTGATAGAGCAGTGAACCAGACCGAGAGAAGGACTGGATACGATTGTCACAGATGATAATGTCGTCGTTGTGAGCGTAGATCGAGTTGATGAGTTTGAACTGACCTGGCTTGTCTCCGCGAGTGCCGATCGTGCGAAGCTTTGTGCCTGAAACATAATCGGTAAGGATAATCAGATTGATGTTAATAATAATAATAATAATAATAATAATAACACAGAACGACATTATATGGCGGGCCATGAATCGAGCCAATTTTAGCCAATATTAATATTTTTTATTTGAGACATTGTTAAAATGTGCTATACAAAAGCTTTCTGCTTCTTGATTGATTGATTGATTAACATCAATTTTCTCATCCCAGGATGATGTCAGTGATGTTAGCATCTCTTCCAGAAATACAGAAAAAATCAAGAATCATTTGACACGCACATGACAAGTAAACCAGAGATTGAATCAATAATGAAATAGAGATCGAATCATTTGACATAAATGATAAAATAGCAGAAGAGATAAAATTAAATTAAAATAGAAATAATCTTCTCTATTAAAATCAAGTACATAGAACACCATTAGTACCAGACAGAATGATTAATATTAAATTTAATCAACAAACGATTAAAAACATTATGCTTTCGACAGATCCTGATCCTGCAACTTGCAATGGAAACGATTCAAACTTATTTAATTCAATTTCTTATTAGTATTGGTGGTCTTAATATTAATTTACCTGTATTATTGAACATAAAGACCTTTCCTGCACCATTGTCACCCACAATGATCTCCCCATGAAGATTCACAGCCACACACGTTGGCTCTATGAACTCAGAGTAGGTAAAGTTTTGCACCATTTCACCTCTACCAGGCTCCAACTCCGTCACTCGCTTTGTTCTCCAGTTTACCATCATCAGGTTACCACATGGTGTTAATGAGATCCCAGTGGTGCCACGTTGCTCCAGTCCCACCCCAACCATATGTCGTAGAAACCGGCAGTGATGATCCAAGACTTTAATTCTACTGTTACCCGTATCTAACACAAACACAGTTCCTCCGTCAGCCATTACAATACCCACAGGTTGTTTGAACCCAAGTTCACCCGATCCCGCACACCCAATTTTTTTAACTGGATTGATATGCCCGGCGACATCTAGACTAAACGGTGAGGCCTTGATACAACGATCAAATATCGTAACGTTTAGAATATGCTGGCCCGGTGTTGTCGTTCGAAATTCTATCCTATAAGTTCCATCTCTATGATCTGTGATTGTCAGAGGAATTCTTTCTCTACGCGAGTTGATTAGTTCAGCCCTTACAGGGTCTCCACCGGTCGTTCTTGCATTACCGTAATAGTCAACTGTTTGAATAGTTGCCGTGGCTTGAAGATGGACTGTGATTGGTTCGATATCCAACGTACATAAAGCTGGGTATGTCCTACTGACCCGAATACACCCAAAACTACTCAAAGCGCGAGATATGAGCGATAACATTGCACAGGGCGAGCCGCCGTGCTCCATCATTGCTTCATTATGAGCGATAACTTCATTGCGTGCGATACTAACAACAATCTGTTGTCCTGATGGGGCAACAGTTGCAATGGATGAGTTAACGAGTTGTAATCCGGACGACAACGTACCGGGATCAGAAACACTCGCCGAAATTAAAGTTCGACCATTCGTGTCCCCTTCAATTTGACTCATCAGAGCCATTCCCCCGAATAAATCCCCCTCGCCCCCAGATTTTATTGCTGAGATCTGTTCAGTGCCGGTTATGTGACCGAAATCGAACTGCATGAAGGAGTTTTCTCGTGGTTCGAGGAGCGTTGAGGACGTGTCGAGCATGTCGTTGAGATCACTGATTTTAGTTGATATGTTTCTTACCTCCACCTGGTGTTGAATCCCGTGACAACTGTTGTGAACCTTTTAACAAAAATAATAAGTAAATCAATTAAATAAAATAGTTTAAAAATTAACTAATAAATTGTAAATAGAATTACATAAATTACAATAATATAATATGGTTTAAATGTCAGTTTCATCATCTGACGACGACATCAAGGAGGTCCACATACTACCGTCTATATCCCACAGTTTACCTGATATCAGGGATATTTAGGTCAACTTTAACAGTCAAGGAACAGTAATTAAGTTGAATAATTGTGTTTCATATACAATACATTATAAATTGCATTGCTCTTTTATAGCCATGTAATGCCATGCCATTTTATGCCATTTTAAAATGCCATGCAAGTTTATATTGCTAGGATAATTAGATATAATTATGATTATAATATATATATATTACTATACATGTGCTTTGATATTGGCAAAGTATGCTACTAAGTTCTTTGATTAGCTTTTTTTCTCTCTCACTATCAGTGTAACTGTAACTGTACTGTGGCATGTAACTGTATAATTTGTGTGCCAATTTTTTTTTGGAGATATTTATGTTTTCTGAGGCTGTCTCCTTATCCTTCCTGAGAAGTAACTGAATTAGTCAGGTTCTAAGAAACGCATGCAGGTCCCTGTTGGTCTAAATATTCTCAAGTTTGCCGTGCAAACACGGCTGACTATGATTATGAAGAAGCAAATGACGAAATGACGCACCTTGAGTTTCTCAGCCTCAATGATGTCGAGTTGTTCTCGCAACAGTTGCATCTTGTTGTCGCGTATCGTGCACACAGTCTGCGCCAACTCTCTGCGGCGCTGATCCACCAGCGCACTGATGTTCTGCACAAGAAAATATAAGCAACATATAGATCAATTAACAGGCGAGTTAACCGACAGGAGAATATATCAATAGATGAGTTAATTAATGTATACAAGCTGAGTTAATCAATAGGTGAGTTAATTAACAGGTAAGTTAATCAATAAGTGACTTAATCAACAGGTGAGCTAATCACTAGGTGAATAAATCAATTGGTGACTTAGTCAACAGGTGAGTTAATTATCAGGTGACTTAATCAACAGGTGAGCTAATCAATAGGTGAGTAAATCAATTTGGTGAGTTAGTCAACCGGTGAGTTAATTAACAGGTGACTTAATCAACAGGTGAGCTAATCAATAGGTGAGTAAAAAATTGGTGAGTTAATCAACAGGCGAGTTAATTAACAAGTGACTTATCAACACGTGAGCTAATCAATAGGTGAGTTAATCAACAGGCGAGTTAATTAACAAGTGACTTAATAAACAGGTGAGCTAATCAATAGGTGAGTTAATCAACAGATGTGTTAATTAACAGGTGAGTTAATTAACAAGTGACTTAATCAACAGGTGAGCTAACCAATAGGTGAGTAAATCAATTTGGTGAGTTAGTCAACAGGCGAGTTCACAAACAAGTGACATAATCAACAGGTGAGCTAATCAATAGGTGAGTTAATCAACAAGTGAGTTAATCAACAGAGTTAATTAACAGGTGAGTTAATCAACAGGTGAGTAAATCAATTGGTGAGTTAATCAACAGGTGAGTTAATTATCAGACCAGATATTCAATACCAAGTGAATTAATAAATAGGTACGTTAATTAGTAATTTATCAATATCAATCAATCAATCAGAAGCTTTTATATAGCGCATTCTTAACTTAGGTCTCAGAAGCACTTTTGAACAGTGAAGGGTGAAGTAGCCTATGTAGTAATATCAGTGATGGGCACTTAACGACTTTTGAGTAGTTAAACTTTAATTACTTGTCCAACTACTTTTGAGTAGTTAAACTTTAATTACTTGTCCAACTACTTTTGAGTAGTTAAACTTTAATTACTTGTCAAACTACTTTTGAGTAGTTAAACTAAATAGTTAAATACTTTCTAAATTGAGTAGTTAAACTTTTTGGCTTAACTACTTTTCAGTAGCTGGAAAAGTTAACTACTTTTCAAATACTTAACAATATCTAGCCGAGTAAGTGTACTTTTTCAACACATCATTATTTTCTCATGTATTTTAGGCTGAAATAGACCAAAATATGTCCATAACATCAATGCTAAAGATGTCTAAATTTCAAACTTTAATTTGACTAATTATTCAGGTAGACATGACTTTAATTTGATTGCATTCGTCGATTTTGAATTAAGTTAATTGAGATCACGCAAATGTCTTATCTTTCTCTAAAATGACCTAGAACACAGTTAGCATTGATTTTTCTTGTCAATTTAGCATAGTCCTACCGGCACACCAATGTTCAGTGCATACATTTTGTCTAAGTTTTGTAAATATCTAAATCAATCATAGGTCTTCATTAGTGGTTCATTTGGGAGAGAGATATCGGGTGCTCTGCCAGTGTGGCACATTCAAGGCACAAATTTCTACACAGTCTAAATACCTCGCTCATCAATGAGCACATCATCGATCAACCCATCAAATAGATCTTTTCTCAGGTAGTTTCCCATTATTTACCTCGGTACTGCGTTAGTTTGTTTCTACGAGAGACGTACACTTTTCTATAATTTGTCTATTCTCTAGTGTATCGGATCCAACAGAGGAAACATTGAAGAAACTCTTTACACCTTTGGACTAAGCAGCCACTGAAGTAAAAACACAGATTCTTCAAACAAGCTGTTGGACCTGGGGCTTACAGAACCTCAGAACTAATAGGTATGACGAAGCAGATAAACCGACTTACAGCATTGTCGCTATTTAAAACATTGAGTTTGATAATGGTGTGATTAGATCAACATGGGTGAATTTTGAGACTAAATATGCGCTTACATGTATCATAATTATTTACAACAAACTTTTTTGCTAAATACTTTTGAGTAGTTAAACTATTCCGGTAGTTAACTACTTTTGAGTAGTTAAACTACTGTCTAACTACTAACTACTTTTGAGTAGTTAAACTACAGTCTAACTACTAACTACTTTTGAGTAGTTAAACTTTTTGTTCTAACTACTATTGAGTAGTTAAACTACGTAGTTAACTACTTAGTAGTTAGCTCAAAACTCATCTCTTCCCACCTTAGATCTGTTCTAACAGATTTTCTTGCCTTGGATAACGGACTTGCACTATGGAATTCTTTGCCACAAGATTGCAAATCTTGTGGCAAAGAATTCCATAGTGTTGGAGCAGCATAGCTGAAAGAGCCTCTACCTATTTCAGTTCGAATGTCTGGCACCTTCAAGAGATTAGTGCCGGACGAACGAAGGCTCCGTGTGGGTTGATAGAAAGATATTAGCTCATATAGATAAGAAGGTTTAGCAAAGTTTAGTACCTTAAATGTTAAGAGTGTTTGTTAAACGTCTGGCATCGTGCTCTACATTAATCCAGGGTATGACAATGGTGTACAGCATCATGATTGTCCAATTTGTTTGATGAAAAATAAACACTTATTAAAATGATACTTGATTAGTTTTTGGTTGCCTCATAACAATAACAGAAATTCATTTACAGAACTCAATCTGCCAGTCAACTATTTAATAAATCAAACCATATTTTAATAGTCCTTGCCCCAGTAGATGGGTTTTTTGCCTGTAGGAGGAAGCCGGTTTTCAACCTCTCTCACATCGTCCTTGTACGAGGAAAACGACGTTCGACCCAGTTTTACACATGTTACAAGACTGTGATCAATAAAATTGTATAGTAATGATTTATGATAATTACTATCATTGATGCATTTACTATAGCTGCATAAATCAATCAGTAAAAAATTCAATCGATCACACAGTACCTCGAAGGCTATCCCAGCGTCATCTAGACACCGCTCAGCAGTGGCATCAAGCCTGCTCATCTCGCTGGTCACAGCCTCGGCAGCCTTGTCCAAGTTCTTCACGCACAGGCCTGTCTTATACAGGAGTATCTCAGACATACGACGTATTGCCACAGAGAATGGTATGACTATGTGGCCTGACACAGAGCCCGTTGTAGTGGCCACAACACCTGACGATGATGTGTCCTATAAACAATCAATCAATCAATCAATCAATCAATCAGTAAATCAATCATCAAACTTTTATTTAAAGCTCAATCTGCACTAAGTTTCAGTTCTAATCGCTCTGATATTAAAAACCAAATTTAAAAATTTTAAGCCTTCAAAGAATTAGCAATTATTCTGGCTTACCCTGTACAATACCGAACAATATGAATAAAATTTAACGTACATTTCATCAACTAATGACCATCTTCAGAGACGTCTCCTACATTTGAAATATTAGCTTGTCAGTCCTCACAGAACTAGCAAATACTAATGCTCAAGTAATGAGCAAGTCCAGATTACCAGTACAGGTCTGCAGTACCTGTAAACAGAAATATATTAAGAATCAATCGTTTAAATCAATCAATCATCACTTACCGTTGTCTCCTCAGCTCTTCTAACCCTGGTAGCACCGCCGTTATGCACGCCTCCACTACACTCTATACAGAACACCTCATCACAGGACTCACAGAACATCAGTTCACTCTGAGACCCTGCTGCAGCATGCCTGGAACACTTCGGCACCACATCCCTTCTTTGTCTGGCTATCAAATCCGTCAACTTGTTAATGATAAAACTTGGCGGGAGAGTCCCCACCCCTCCCGGAGGGATAGTGACCGGGGCACGGCACACGGGGCACCTTACGGACCGGTCCCCAGGGTCTCCAGACCCCCTGGCCCCTGGTTGGAGGGCGGCCTCGGCGATGCGCTGGAGGCAGGCAAGGCAGACAGTGTGTGAGCAAGGAAGGAGCTTAGGACTGTGTTGCGTGGGTTCATACAGTGAAAAACATGTGCTGCATCGCAGGAAATTATCCGTGAAATCCTCATAGTCGATCGAAACTGTTTCTGTTAGCGTTGAGGCGGTAGACATGTTGGTTGATACAGAACCGTTTCTGTTTCCCAAGGAACCGTTCCTGGTGCCCAAGGAATCGTTCCTAGTTCCTATGGAACCGTTCCTGATTTCTACAGAACTGTTACGGTTTCCTAAGGAATCGTTTCTGGTTCCTAAAGAACCGATCCTGGTTTCAATAGAACTGTTACGGTTTCCTAAGAAATCGTTCCTGGTTCCTAAGGAATCGTCCCTAGCTCCTAAGGAATAGTTTCTGGTTTCTAAAAACCCACCCCTGGCCGCTATAGATACGTTGCTTGACTGACTATACATAACCGCAGTAATTCGTTCATTTGTTAGTCTGAAATATAAACAAATAAATAGTAACTTACAAATATCAATCATTAACTAACTACTTAGGCAATCAAAATTATTAATTATGCATATATACACATTATATTTGCAGGAGAAAGTAGCTATATCAGTAAGTTTTCCGACTAGGGATCAGTATGTGCGGGGTTCGAATCCGAAGCTCGCCCGTCACTGATATCCCTTTCGAGAGATGAAACTGACGCTAACTTCGGCTTTAGGCCTTTTATATACATTAATTTGTATAATAATAATAATAATAATAATACAGGTTCAACGTCTGTTTCCTCATTCAAGGATGATGTCAAGTATATGTACGTGTGTTTGTGTTGGTGTGTGTCGATGTGTTTGTGTGCTCATTTGTATGTGTGGCCGGTGCTACAGATTATTGCCAATTTAGTCATTTATTTTATTTTTTATTATTTGGATATTTCTTGCATTGCATTTGTTTGCTACAATGTATTCACTTTGGGGTATTGAACTTCTAAAGTCTTATTGTTGTTTTGTTTTGTGTTTACTCTATTGTTTTATTTTTGTTTTATGTATAGTTGGGTAATATATAGGCCGATATGAATGTGTATACTGATATGCACTAAGCAAGTATACTAAGTTCTATTGAAGTCTATGCCACACGATTTGTGACATAGCACAAGCATTACTACTTTCCAAGGCAAGCTAAGAACTCATCTCTTCCCACCTTAGATCTGTTCTAACAGACTTTCTTGCCTTGGATAAAGGACTGGCACGTTTTTTTTATCTAGCTTCCCCTTCGGCGTATTCATTTGCAGGAGTATTCTGGTGGTTCGAGCTGTCTGTAGTTACACATTTCTTTTGGGATATCCCTGACATCGCCATCGGGTGATAAACCGGACGTTAAATCCTCATTGATTGACATATTATTTGAATATACAGTATAGAACTGCTTGTACTAGTTGTAGAATATAAGCCTTCATGCATGTATAAACCAGTCTGTATGCATGTAT
>JAQFZF010000617.1:0-16740 GCA_034695365.1 Enchytraeus norvegicus | reverse complement strand
TGTGTTTTGTACTGTTTGTAATTTTTGCATGCTGGTGTTTGATATTATGGGAGACCATACAGTGCTGGCATATTCTAAGCAGCTAATCATGTAAAATAACAACATAAAAGTCAATATTGACTGACAATATCTTAGATGTTTAACAATTCTCAACTTCTCGTGCAGACCTGTCAAATTAAACATTCTTATCAACAGTTGCCATTCAAAGCTATGCACAAGTTCTGGACATAAATTTACAAAGCATATCAATAGTCATTATCGCTGAGTCATCATTAAAACTTAATCATGCTAAATTTTCTGCAGATTTAATTTTTCCTACCATTAGGAAAACCGTTAAACCTTGTGCTAGACGACAAGACATTTTATATACACCTAAACATAATAAAGACATTCAGACAAAGATTCAATGAAAATACTCAATAGTTTATAATGCAGTTGAAAATTACCAATACTCTGTCAATTGCTAACATTAACTGTTGATCTATTAGCCAATATGATCAGTTTTTCACTGCTACCAAAACATATACCTATATAGTAGCTTCATGTAAAACAAGTATGTATATTTATATTAAAGCACACTATTTGACTATTTTGGACAACTATTGCACTAACTAAAATCTCAGAATTAGAGATCCATTGATATAAAAAGATACTAATTGTAAGTAAATAACCAGTTACCGCATTCAAGCTACGACTAGGCAGTCAGCAGGCCTATTTTAAAATCATCTATAGCCTACTGCAGATATTTTTTCCTAGAAAAGTATCCAATAAATACAGTAATATCTAAATATTAAATATTAAATAGTTTTTAAATACTAATAGGATATTTTAACTAAATGCAAGAGTTATACAGAGAGGAACCAGAAATCGACTGACAACTTGATCTCGCAGGAATCGGCCTTGACACCTGTTGACGTTTCTCAGACTCTCGCTCCCTCTGCCTGTTCTGCACATCTCTGGTAGTCAGCTCTAGAGGAGCATCTATTGGCGGATCATTCACTTTTGACGTCACCTCTGACTCCGCCCCAGAGTCCCTGACATTGCTCTCCTTCTTCTTGGAAAGGTTCTCCGGCTGGACATCATCACTGGGTACCTGCAGCATCATTCCCAGATCAGAAGAGAAGAGGGTGGGACTTGGTGAGAAAGGAGAAACCACTCCGGGTGACATTCCAGTTCTCTGTGCTGCCAGAAGTTCCGAGTAGTAGGGAATGGTGTGAAGCGGAGAGAATGATGGAAGGGAATAAAATGGAAAATGGCAGGCTTGATGTAATGGTGAAAGAGCTATCATATTACTGGCTAATGATGATAGGAGTGATGATGAAGCTAGTGATACGGTTGGTAACAACGATGGTGATGAAGATGATAATGGTGTACCAGCTCTACCAAAGTTTGGTCCAGGTGTCATCGTTCGTCTGTCTAGAGTACTATTTACTGAATTATGATTTACTCCGCCAATCAAAGATGGGGAAGAAGGCAATGATGAAGGCGTACCGCCTCTGCCAAAGTTTAGTGTTCTTCTGTCTAGAGTTTTAGCTACTGAATTTTGATTTGTCTCTGGAAAAGGAATGGAGGTGCCTCCAGAGGCAAACAGAGTACCAATAACTCGAGGCTGATGTGGAGTAGATGTTCCAGGAATGGAAAGACTTGATGCAGCAGGCTTAGTGTTAGATGTTGAACCACTGTTATTCTTGTTGTGCTTAACTGAGGCTGCGGCACCTGTACCCGGGGAACGCTGCTTCTGTTTTGCTGATGTTTTTGAAATTATTAACTTTTCTGAAGTATGAGCAGAGAACTTTGTTCGTATGTCCACTGGATGAGTGATATTTCTATTCTGGGGTTGATTGATAATCTCACTATTTTGGTTGTTCACATCCGATTTCTCTGCCGACTCAAGTATTGAAGTGTTCGAACCAGGTAGTTTTAGCTGTATTATAGGCCTAGTAGTTGAGGCAACGGACGAATTCATTGTGCCAACATCAGCAATACTCACTTCCGGTATAGCCGAACCAGAAATAAATTGAGGCTGAACCGAAGATGTTGTTGTAGCAGCTATCGTTGATACCTCTGGAGTTGATATTAATACTGATGATGATGACGATGTCAAGGTTGATAGTAAAGGCGATGATGATTCAGAGTCGGTTACAGCAGCTATAATATCTTCTGCAGAAATTAAATCAGACATTTCAGATAATTTGGCAATCCTCGTCACAATTGAAGGATCAATATCTTGTGCTCCTATTTCAGAATCAGATACAGTCTTACCCAGCCTAACACAAGAAATTTTTGGACTTTTCAAGACTTCTTCTGGACCCTCACTTTTTTTGGTTTTTGCTTCAAAAATGGTGCAACTTTTATTATTACCCTTCTTGTGGCTCCTATTGTCTGAGGTCAGTGGTCCTGCTGGAGCTGAAAGGGATCCAGAAGGTGCGGAAGAATGCTTGCTTCTGCGTTGGTCTTGCTCAGTGTTGGATTGACGTCTTCGAGGAGGCAGTCTGGCTGCAGACGTCAACTCTTCCGGATTTTCAAGTGTTCTATAGATAGTGATTCCATTACACATGAGCTTTAGCCTCTTTGTAGCCGGTGGGCTTGCCCCCTCAATCTGACCCCCACCTGGTGTCATAGAACCCTCGTTGAATTTATTTTTATTACGATCTGCAGTATCGTCTCGAGTCCTTTTCTTTTTGGAAGATTGTGATTCAAAGCTGGATAGGTTTTCCAATAGAGTAGATCCTGAAGCAGGTGATGACGATGAATTAACAGATATGCCAGAATCGGAGAGTGAGGAGATGCTGGCGTCTAATGGGAAGCTGCTAGCAGATGAATTAAAGCCTCCCACAGCATCTAGAGATGAGAAGAGACAACGAGGTGACACTGAAATCTCACCAGACGGCGATCTCTGTAGATTTACAACCACTCGTCCAACCTCTAATCCACGAGATTTTCTCTCAGTTTCATCTGCTGAAACACTTGAGGTCAATTTCGACTCTCGAGACTTCTTTACTTCCAGAAACTCGTCAGACTGGTTAGACATATCATCGTCATTACATGACAGACGTTTTCGCGATACGGGAGAAGCTACTTCACATCTTTCGATATCAACAGTTAATCTTTGTTTCATACTTTCGGGCGTTAATTTAAAATTTTCTGCGACAATTGATGTATTGTTCGAGGAATTGTCAGAGGAACTGAGCTTGATCTCCGAGCTTTTGCTTTCTACATTCAAAATAGAGCGAAGATCATCTGATGAGGAGGTAGTCCCATCATTACAAGTTACGCTCATCATTATCAACTTATCATCAGTTTGTGAACATGCCTTGCTATGCTCTATGGTTTTACTGTCAGAATCTGTGATATTACCCTGCTGCTGTGATCTACTCGTTTGCAATAAATTGATAACTGATGCCAACTGAAAATTGTCCCTTACACCTTTTCCACCACCAATAGAATCCATCGTAACGTTCAACTTATCCATTGGAGTTCTGACTAAATTAACAGGAGCCAATGGTATATCGTCAACAGTAATCTCTTCTGGTACATTATCACTGATAATTATATCGCACGAGGACTTGGTACTACTGAATATATTCAAACTTTTCTTACAACCCATCAGTGAGTCATCTCTAACCTGCACGAGAGGCGTGGCTGTACTGGTCACATACGTAATACATCGGTCTCTCTGTGGTACAACAATGGACTCGTGAGGCTTACTAATGCTCTCGTTATTGCCACTAGACGAGTTGATGTTGCTACTAGACTGCGACAGAGACTGATGATTTACTAATGCTTTACATGCAAGCTTGGGAAGATTAGGGTGACTCGTATTCACTTTACTTCCATCTGCCTTTTGGATTTGTCGTTGACTTGGTTGTTTGATAGTTTTAAGATTAGATACGGTAGAAACAGGATAGCTTGGAACTTTAATGATAGGGCTGTTATTTCCACCCAACTGATTGGCTGAAGTTGTTGCTGCACTGTTTGATATTCTAACAAGATTACTCAGCAGCCCAAATGCTGGATGAACGTTTGCAGGGGTTTTGAGTTTTTGAATTGAATTTTTTGATGGACTCTCATTGACTGGTTTACCCAATTTTGGCAGACGTATGTTATCTGCACCTAATGTGGCCTTTACATGGTTCGAAGAATTTGTAAGATTGGTGTCTACACTAGGCCCTATGGTAATATTTTGACCAGAATTACTTGCTGATGCTGCTGAACAGAGTCGAATGAAGGCTGCTGCTGCGGCACTTGATATGGGGATTGGCCCATTGGGCTGTATGGCAACCGGTGATCGCACCAGATTGTTAACTCGCCGTGGCATGTTAGAGTGGTATCCTACTCTAGTCCCACAGGGCACAGTGTCGAGTGTCGCAGGTCTTCCTGCACTAGAAATCATCACTACATTACTGGATGTTGATTTTGCTGACATATCCAGAGAACACTGGGATCTATCACTTTGGATCCCTAGTGACAACAACTTTGAACTAGAGTCTGTTGCAGCCGTCTTTACACTCACATCTATCAATGCAGGTGACAATTGGTAGGGTTTGAAAAGTGATCGCTTAGTAGAAACAGTCTGATTCTGTAGCAATTGACTCTGGGATTGATTATCTTTTGTATAGTAGAGGGCCTGAACTGACAACCTGGAATTGGAAGGACAGCTCTCTATGTTATCATTTATTCTTGAATTTTCTGAAGACCTGTTGTCCACATCAGACGGATTGCCAATTATGACATTACTTTCAACTTGTCCTGGAGTGGATATCTGCAAGAGCGTGGAAGTGTGTTCCAGGACACTGGTTGTCGCTGGTAGATCAACACGGAGCTGCTGATTATCAGTAGATTCAACTTCTTGAAAGTCACAATCAATTTCAAGGTTCCTCTCATTTATTGTTAAAATTTCTTCTATTTCATCATCAGACAATACAATGCTCTCAGTGTCTTTGTTAAGTAATTGATACTCAACAGGTGCTACATTCGACGCTGATGATACAGTCGATGCTGCAATAGAGCTTGAACCTTGCATGGCAAAGTCTGGAGCTGAAGAAATTGCCACTGCGCGTAACTCAGATGGAGAAGTAGAGGCGGAACTGCTGGATGATGTAGGAAAAGAGGCAGATGAAGTGGAAGCTGCTGATGCAGAGATAAAAATAACTTTACCAATATTGTTAATTTCAACATTATTATTAGCAGAACTTTCAGTAATGCCCAGCACTGCTGAAGATTTTCCTCCTTGTTTCTTCACTGTTCCTTCTATTTTATTAGAATTCGGATCATCTGTTTCTTTAGAACTATTATTGTTTTTATCATCACTATCATCATTATTATCAGAATCAGGTTCGACGTCCTCGTCGCTGCTGACCATATCATCATCATCGCTCCTCTGGGCGAGAGTGCCTTCGTCATCCAGAGAGGGCACTGATGTCGATGACGACACAACATTCTCACTAGGTGATGTCATCTGGTTTAGAGAAGCAAACAGATTTCTAGAATAGCCACTGTCACATTCTTCGTTGACACCTCTCTGCTGTTCTTGCCAAGATCTTCCAGATGGCAGCTCTACATTTCTATTCTCAGATTTAGATTTCTTTTGAGGCGATGGGGAACTCGGAGTTTCGTCATCACTAAGATACCTGGAACCTTTTTCAGGGCGAGATGGTGATAGAGCGGAATCTGGTTGATGCTGTTGAGAGGTTGGCTGGAATTCATTCCTGGGACAAACTGGAGAGGTAGATGTTGCATTGGAGGTGGAATTAGAACACCTCTGTTTGGTAGAGTGCAGATTATCAGAAACTATCGGCGGATGATCCACTTCAGTATACTGATAAACCTCATCATGCTGAGAGAGTAATTCATTAGCCCAGTTCTTATCTATGCTGTTCTTATCTCTCTTCTTGGCTCTTGACATGGCAAATATTCTGCGAGTTCTCTCCTCAACAATTTTGCTGTACTTCTCTTCGTCTAATTCTCCAGATTTGTCTTTCTCATTAAATGCGTCAGGAGATTTAGTCAGCTTAGAACCTTGTCTGAATGTGCTGCAGTAGAGTTTGTTATTGGTCTCTGCCTCGAGGCGCTGCGAGAGCTTTTCTGCCATTATTTCCTTCTTGTTGAGTCTCTCGGATAAAAACAATCGTTTCTCATGTTTGGGTTTGACTAGAGCTCTGGACTTCCGTGGCCCAGAAAGTTTTCCAGAATCTGGGTCAAGTAAATCACGCTGAGGTTTACAATTAGCTTTGTCAAAGTTCTTTGACTTCTTGGACTGACTTGATTTCTTCTTTGCATCATTTATGGATATTGCATGTGAGGCTCCAGATCTTTCTTTTTCTTTGTGCGTCTTCTTTGTTGCTTTGTTCATAGAATACACGTTCTTGTTTCTATCGGAACAGAAAGAGTCGAGTGAATCTACAGATGAACAAGATGTTGACCGTGCATTACTAGCAGTATCATTACAAACTCTATTAGATGACCTTTCGCTACAATGCTTCTGATTTCTTCTATTCTGACTCTTAACCCTAAAGATTTTCCTTTCATCGTCTGTTTCCTCATCTGATGTATCACACCGTGGTTTCGGTCTAGCATCACAATTACGTGCAGATAATTTTGTATCCAATAAATCTTTGGTCAATTTATGAACGTCTGACTTTTTGATAATTTTTGAACAACCAGTACCACCTGATGAATGTTTGCTACTAGAAGTTGAAGTTTTGATCGACATTTTCTTTGAAATTGAAGCATTCACAGAACTTCTAGCAGACAAATTGCTTGCCGTCGAAACAGGACTTACATCGGAGCATGTCATTGGATGATATTGATCAGATGACGATGAAAGAGAAATCCCGATTGGTTGCATGGCTTGTTGTTGTGATAGAAATGCTTCAGTAATTGATGAAGGAGCAGAATAAGAATGCGAAGTAGCAGCAGATACAGTGTAGATCAAGTATAACGGTTTTACCTGAAACAGAATTAACAAACAAATAATTTAAAATAAATAAATTAAAGTTACGAAAAATTACAATTCGTAATCTTTCCCAAATAGATTTCGAGTAGAGACATAAAGTTTATTGAGGGCTTTTGAAAAATGCATGATGTATAAAGAAACATTAAAAGTGTTTCACCAGTTTCCGAGAAAACTGAGTTTTTCAATCTCAGAATTCTTGAGAGAACATTGGAATTTCTTTGCCTTTAACACACACATAATTATAGAATATTAAGGATAGTATATCATAGTAAATTGACATCAATGGAACAATTCTTGAGAGAACATTGGAATTTCTTTGCCTTTACCACGCACATAATTATAGAATATTAAGGATAGTATATCATAGTAAATTGACATCAATGGAACAATACGGATATTGAAATAATAAAGAAATTACAATACTATGAATACAAAATTTAAGATAAATAACAAGTAAAATAACCTGTAACTAATAAGTAACAAAACAACAAGAAAAATTCAAATTAATTATTATATATGTTAATATGAAGTGTTGCTCTACTATATTAACCTAATGCTCTGTTCAGAGCTCAGTAATATACGGGCAGCGCACCATGTGGAGTAAATCTGTAATAAACTTTAAACTAATTTTTGTGGCGATAGTTGTTCGATTGTACTGATCCGTCTTGAAGAGAAGTCTCTGCCTTGTGATTCCGAACCTTGACGTTAAACACACTCAAACCTACACTAAGTAAAATTATATCAATAAAGAAATAAACATATGAAGAGCAGCTCACATTAGTCCATGCAGTTATGTAAGCGATATCCATCAGAGTGTATCTCTCATCAAGATCTTCACAACCAGAGTACACGTCCAACTGTAGTACAACATAAGTACAACATAGGCACAATATAAGTACAACATAGGTACAACATAAGTACAACACAATTAAAGTGTAACAAAAGTACAACATCAGTACAACATAAGTACAACATAAGTACAACGTAAGTACAGACATTATTACGCAACATAAGTATTAAGTACAAAATAATAACAACGTAAGTACAGACTTAAGTACAACATAATTACAACATCAGTACAACATAAGTACAACATAAGTTCAACATAAGTACAACATAAGTACAATACAAGTCTTCACGACCATGGCACATGTAACCCTACGCATTCCCATAATTGTAAATGCAATAGATATGTTAAGTAACATGTAATTTTTTTTCAAGTTCTAAGTTATAATGGGACAAGACAGGCAGTTTTTTAATATCTCCATATAAAATAGTCCTCTTATACGAAATTCATAAAATATGAGCAAATAATTAAGTCAAGCCATTTTTGCTGGCAGAAAATTGTAATAAAAACAACGGTTCCAATAAACACATAATACAGGGCATTTAAATAAGTTTGACACAAAAAAAACCAATTATACAATTCTAAAAACTCAGTACACAAACCGGGAACTTGTGTTCTAGTTGCAGTTTGTGCCTGATGAGCTTCTTCAGATGCCCCACAGTTAGATATGCAGGACACAGTAAGTAGCAACAACCCTGCTGTCTCACCTAAAACAGAAATACAAATAATCTTCATTATACAATATACATGTGTCTACACTTATAATTTACAGTCATCAGAATTATGATTCACAGCGTGATACTTTGCAATAGTGATGCCTTAATTAATTAAAGTATGTATATTTAGAAATCTGTATATAATTATACAGCATCACTCAAGGACAACCTCAGCCATTAATTACTACTTCTTATTCAAGAAGGACCAATACACTGCTTCAAGGCCGGGTTCCATGGGTGCACAGTCGAGTTTCATGGCTTATCCGTCACTGACGCAGACTTCGGGTCGCGAAACTGACGTCAAATTCGGCTTTAACTCAGCTAATATGAGTCGGTTGCCGGGGTCACAGCATTGAGCAAGAGAAAAATAGAAGATTAATTTCAAACTTATTAAATCAGCCGCAGAGAGAAACTAAACACTAATCAGGACACTGTTTGTGATGTACATGATGATGTTGTAAAATAAAGAAACGGACGTTAAATTCGCATTGATTGATTGATGTGATCATAGAAATAAGTTTTTATTTAAAATGATCAAATAACCTTAGTAGCTGCAGTTGTTAATGATTCAGCAGATTCTGCTTCTTCATCTGGCGACGCTACAGCTATGGCAGAAGAAATGTCAGCAGCTGTATGAATAACTGCAGTAGCTGTGGTAGTAGCGGTGGCAGCAGCTGAAGCAGCAGTAGCAGCTGATTCAGTAGCAGCTGCTGTCCCTTCAATCGGAGTTTGGATATATGTTGGCCTACAAGTAACAAAATAATTACATATCACTGGACCATTCTGAAATCAAACATCCTAAATTCTAAATTTATCAAAATACAAATCGACACAACATTAAATCAATCAGTCAAGGTTTAAAAATTAACATTCGGTTTCTAATGCTTATACAGACCTAGTTAACAATGTCATCATAACATAACCTACTACACAATTTACGAGTCTATGTGTTAGATCCGAGACATTCGAAAATACACCAACAAAAAGCTGCATTGTGCAAAACCATATTATGTATTTCGTTGAATCCGACTAATGTATTCGCTGATGAAGGCAACGAGAAACCAAATCAGAAGCCCTAATATACATAATCTATCAATAACCAATAAGTATGTTTTTAAAGTGCCGCTCTATGCAGAATACCACAATGGCACAGTAGCGCTAAATGTGCAAGTCCGGCCCATACATCAATTATGAGACCATAGCAATTCAAATTGTGGTGTCGTGTTAAAAATAGAAATTAGCCTACTAACTATTACAAGACATGTCACATATGTTATTGTATTATTTTTTCTGTTATTGTATTATATTTAAAGATACAAGTGTGTCACTGTGTGTGCATAATTACATGTCTTCTTCTTTCAGGTGTCCTGCCGCTTCCCAGCCTTGACGGTCATGGTTTTCCAAATATCTATATCTCCAGAAATAATTACATGTATCATGAATTTTACCATTTTATGGTAAAATATAAGAAAGTAACAGCTTACCGTGTGGCAGAAAATTGTAGACACACGCTAAATCTTTCCTCTCCCGTGTAAATCGTTCCGCCTGTTGTCATATCACAGATGTCTCTCAATAAACTGGCAACCTCTTCAGAATTCTTCCCCTCTGTCGGTATAAAATACACAATATAGAGTAAAAGGAATAATATAGAGTAATTTCATCGCACATGATTCATTCCCTAGTATCCAAGACCATACGGTTAGATTAGCACTGTTCTGAGTCGCTTTCTCGACTTTTGCATTGGCAGGAGTATTCTGGTGGTTCGATGCTGTCTGTAGTTGCACATTCTGCTTGGGACGTCCCTGACATCGCTTTCTGATGAGAAACCAGACTTTAAATCTTCATTGATTGATTGATTGATTGATTTCTCATTTGAGACTAAGTAAAGATCAGCCTTCTGCCAGGGTGCAAATTACAGGAGGGGTTGGGGGGGTCTGACCCGCCCTTTTGAAGATATAAACCACTTTCTTCACCATATAAAGGCCCTGGGAAGTCGAATTTTTATACTTTTACATAAAAATGTTATTGAAATTTGGTCCGACCCCCCCCCTTTTGAAATTTTCTAATTTGTAGGCCGCGGGCCGGGCTACTGCCCAATTATCCTAAAGCATCGTTGAATGCTTATAAGAAAAATCATCACCACATACTGCAATTATGTGTAATTGTGTTACAATTATGCTGAAAAAAGGAAGAAGAAAATATTAATTATGTCGAAATTGGTAAAAGCTTATTCATGTAACTAAATATATGTGGGCAAAATATTTAAAATAACAGTAATTATTACCATGATATAATTCGTTGACAAAATTGCATCGCCTCCGCATTTCATCTGAAATAAAATAAATAAAGAGCTATAGCTTAATAGGCTTATTCATTCAAATAATACAATATTAATGAATTCTTTTAATTCCTCCATATACAAGGTACCTCAGAGGCTCTTCCTGGACAACTGAAGGGAAAAGCAATCTAGCCTGCCATAGGCCACATTCGATGTGGCAACTAGCAAGGCCTCCACAAGTCCGAAATTTGAGCGATTATACTTGGTCAAGTACACAGAAGCCATGGCCCATTTCTCTTGAAATATTTAAACAACCGTACATTAAAAATAGGCCCATGTTGATGCTGCCAAATAGCAAAGGAACCGCACTATTACTTACGTAGGAAATCAAAAACATATTGCGGTCTCGGTTGTTTCTGTACACAGTGCATATACAGTAGTTATCATGTAGGTACGTGAAGTAAGTGTGAATGGAAAGTAGTGCAAGAAACAGAAAGAATTGGATTGGTCAGGTCTTGCGTGTTGGTGACGGAGATTAAATAAAGAGGTTTGATGAAAGAGAATTATATAGACGACTTGGACTCCTAGGACTTGCCGTTTGGCAGAGCAGTAAGCACTAGATAATAGATATAAATGCGGAAGAATTTGTAAGTGAACAATGAAACAGACGCTGAGAACTATGTGATTATAGTTAACAATACTAAAACAAATCTACCAAATAACGAGAAAGGAATGAATTATTTAATCATAACTAGGCTACAACGACAAGGAAATTGACAACTAAATTAACACTGGCTGAGGGTAAGCAGTAAGAGTAGTAATTATTTATATAACGATTTTAAGACTCGTTCATTCAATAGATCGTTAGGGATTTGACCCCCGGTTGCTCATCCGAAGGGGATGTCAGAGACGTGATATATCTGGTTAGGGCCTAGTCGAGCACCAAACCCGCGGCCAGTGGCTCACAAAGCAAAAGCTTACCTTTGAATACACCAGGTACGAGCTTGTAGACCAACATCTGAAGAGTCTTGTCCAGTCTGAAATAAAGCAACAACGCGCATGAATGTTAAAGATACGATTAACCCGTTCGATGGCAGACTACAAAAGTATCAAAAACAGAAGAAAAAAAGAAATCCTGTAAATATGTGCGGTTGTAATAATGTGAAAATTAAAGGAAGATAAAAATTGATGTATTGAATTATCTTTTATATTATGTCTGCATTGTCTAATTATGCTGAACTAATCAGATATCTATAGAGTTCTGGACACACAATGACGTTTTAATTCAAGTCTTCATATTTGATTTAATTGTCACGCGCATACATAACAATTTTGTCATAGTCTATTTTGTAATGGCCTATATAAAATTACAAATATTTTAAGGTGTCTCGTTGATGTAAAGGTGGGTTGCCGTATTTATTACTAAACGCAGGAGCGGATATGATCCCGACCCTGTGAGATTTTAGCACGCAGTCACAAGCTGGCGGCGTGGTCCCACTATTATTTATACAGGGTGGGGCAAAACTTTACACCCCCCTAGCGAAATCTCAATAACTACGTCAAAACTGAATATTAAAAAAATAAGGAGATGTAGAGGAGGAATGTTGACATCTAAGTTCCAAATTTAGTCGAAAAATATTTTAAAATAAAAAAGTTACCGAGTTACTACGAAATAATCGAAAAAAGCAAATTAACAAAGCTTATTCAATAGCTGTGACACAAGAATGGATCGAACAGCATAGTCCGGAGTTCGTCAAGTAGGAGGAGTGGCCATCAAACGCCCTTAACCTCAATTCCCTCACTACCACATCAGAGGCGCTATGTACAAAGGGTTCGAAATGACCACTCCAAAACCAGCCAACAAGGTTGAACTCAAGACACTTGCCGGTGGCGGTAGTCTAGTGGTTAGCGTGGTGCGTTCAGGCTTGAGATGAATGAAGAGTCGTGGGTTCAAACCCAGCTCAAACTACAGAAATATAATAACGCCACTGGTACTGGTTAATGTGTATCAGCGCTTGTTGCATTAGTGCGCTTGGCAATGGGAAGGAAGACTACAAAAAAATACCAAAAACAGAAACTAAGCAAGGAAACCCTGAAAACACGTGCGGTTGACATGTGTGGAATAAAAGAAGACTTAAAAAAGCTAACCTGAGAGCATACGGAACGCATTGCTGACGCTGGATGATCTATACACTATGGACTTCCGGTCACCGAACCACAGCTCAGCTATCCTGATGACGTTCCTCTGTGACGTCACTTTAACTGGATCATTGAGGTTTAGAATCCCGACCCTCGAACAAGTCAGCACCTGAGTAATCAATCAATCAATAAAGTAATTAGTCAACCAATAATTCAGTCAATAAGTCAATCAATCGTCAATCAATCAGTCAATCAATCAGTCAATAAGTCAGTCAATCGATCAATGTATCAATCAATCTATCATAATGACTTTCCTCTGTAATGGCAATTTAACTGGACCGTTGAGGTTTGGAACTCCAACCCTCGAATACATCAGCACCTGTTCAATCAATCAATCAATCAATCAATTTATCAATCCTGAAAACATTCATCTGAGATCTTACTTTAAACAATGCATTATCCTAAAGCCTAAACTTTTCTGTTCGAGGTTTTAAAGTGCCACGATAGTGCTGCAAGGCTTGTGGTTAATTTGTCAAACATGCTACGAACATTGTTTTTATATGTACTGTACATTATGTAAATGATAAATGTGCATGACGACGAATAGTAAAAAATGAAAATAAATTATCTCTCTGCTAATTCTAAACCGGATCATTCAGGTCAGAAACCCCCTTCAAGAACCGAAACATTAGCATCAGGTTCATTAGACAATAGACAGTTCATTCTCTCAACGATAGGTTTTAGTTTGCTTAACGTCAAATTCAGAAGCTCAATTCCACTTCTAGAGACGAATCGACTACATAAAATGGTGCAGGCCTATTAATAGTAGGCCTAACTTATCATAACAAAACTAATTAATAATGATTGTTACACAGATAATGTAGGCTACAGTATAGTACAGATCTGCAAGTAGGTCAGTTGGAGTTTGAACTACAACGAATAGCGATTATGGTGAGCAACAAAAGCATTAACTTACGATGTCACAATCTACAATGACATCAATAAATATTCAGCTTCTGAATGACATATACGTATACTTGTAGCCTATGTAGGCTAAATAATTATAACAATAATTAACTACTATGGTGACTCAAGGATTTTTGATGGGGGGGGGGGGGGTCTATCAATTTGTATCGGAAGAGCAGCTAAAATATAAGGGGCATATAAAAAATCGAGGGGCCAATAGAATATCTATAAATTTCAAATCGAGGGGACTGTCCCCCCAATCGCCTCACCTCGAGGGGGATGAACTCCCCCGCCCCGCCACCTCCATAATTCCGCGTTTAATTATATATTGGCACATATCTTATCATGCAGCAATTTAACAGATGAAACAGGATATTATATTTATATTTCTGGTTGTTTTGTGTGTGTTTTCCATTCCCAAGTGGCGAATAAAGATTGATATATTATATATACACCGTATTCCATAACTACCGAGAACACAAAATGTTTTTGATTTCAATACCCAAGTAAAAGTGCGATTCCTTTGATATTTAACATGCCTCAACAGGGGCCTATTTGTCATCCATGTTGAAAATTTCAAGAGAACTAGACGTATAATCACTGAGATATTACATTATGTGCGTGGCACCTAGTAAGGTATTGATTCCCAATAGGGACAGAACAGATTACTTTTTAAGCACATTATGACTACTGTTACAGTATATGTTTTGTTCTTCGTATATTGCTTACACTTGACAACCGCACATGTTTATCATATTCGCATGGTGGCATCTTTGTTTTTTTAGTCAGTCAGCTCAACTCAAATCTTTGACTTTTAGCGCACAATGACAGCCACTGTCAGCCAGCGCTGATATTCGAATAACCATACTGAAACATTTATACAATTTTTCTGTTGTGTGATCTGGAATTCGATGCTGGATCACTTGATCCACTTGTCTCTGAGGCGAATACTCTACCGATGTCGCTAACCCCGCTCCCTCCCTATTCTCTCCATATTGGGAATCAAGACCTTATTAGGTTCCACGCACAAAATGTAATATCTCAGTGATTACACGTCTAATTCTCTTGAAATTTTCAATATGGATGACAAATAGGCCCCTGTTGAGGCATGCCAAATATCAAAGGAATCGTACTATTACTTGAGTAGAAAATCCAAAACGTACTGTGTTCTCGGTAGTTATGGAACACGGTGTATATTATTGAATTTATAACTTTTAACTTTGTCATAATTGTGTGGGACATATTACGCCTCTGGTGTTATATCAAGCCTACTAATTTGCTTTCCAAAATACATTAAAAAAATTCACTCACGGTGAAATTAAAATGATAGAACGAAGAAGATATCATAATAACATTATCAGTATTATTATTATGTCCTATTTGCTCTTGACTGTACATCAATTCATATCATGTTGCTCGCACAATTTATCAAATTTTTACATTCACCAATGACCAGATTGTATAACATCATTATTGATGGTTCAGACGCCTGCGTGGTCTCAAGTATTTATCATGAAGATCTTTAGCGATGAATAATCATATGAATGCGAAACATTGCATGCGTATACAAACCAAATACCCACGTTATTGTCATAAAATGATAAATGAGCCGCAGTTATTCTATAGTATTCTTTAGTAATTCAGTTCAATAGTAATGAAGTTCACTTATCGAAAATAACCGTACCTAGTATCGAGGTACGACATATTTCTCACCATGTCTGCCGAAATATCAGGCTTCCACTAAATTGATCGTTGTTGTTGTTGCTAACCTAGGATGGCAGATGGGTTATTGATGTCCCCCATCTTCGTTACTGGATGGTTCATCCAATTCCCACGGCCAGCAGCTCCGCTGCCTCACTCACCGGGATTTTCTCACATATCATGTGGTGTCAGTGTTGTTTGAAGTGGTTTCTCTTGAAATAGGCCTAGATGTATTGTGCCGTGCAGTAGAGTGAAACTTGTCGTCTTTTCGTCTTCTCTCAGTTCTCTCTCTTTGAACGAGGAAACGGACGTTGACCCTTAATAATTAGTATTATTGCTAGTTTCTGGTAGACTACAAGTAATAGATCCAAGACGTAAATTCTTTCAGATATTCTACTATCTCGTTCATTCCTGAGCATACCATAGACAAAAGTAATTAACGCCACCGCAAATCATTGATTGTACCACACCTAATAAAGAACCTATACTAAAGGAAATTTTGGTCTCATATGTGGTCTTCCGTTGCCTTCCACCATCTGTTCTAGTCACCTCCTAGTCCAGTAATCGATAGGGTTTTCTCATACTTGCCCAATCAAAAATAGAAATAGTAGTAGACCAGCTAAGCTATAATAATTATTGAGAGCTTAATTAATAAAGACTTCTCTAGAATTAGTTTAATTTGACAGAAATTAATTAATTAATTTTTTATCACATCGCACAAGTATATGCAAACAAGCGATCAAAGCAAAGATTGTGAGTGTGAGAGTGTGAATGGAGATAAAGGCCACAAGTGTCACTTACATATTCCAATTAAGAAATTTAAATAAGTACGCGTACAATTCGACAAATGAGCATTTATTCTAAGCAATAAATGAATAATTGATAGCCTAGCTAGGTAATGCATAATGTTATTATTGCAATACATTATACAATAAACACCACCGACAATAATTTTATGAAACCGCACAGGTCAACGGTTTGTGCCTGTTGCATTTTATCCGGATCTAGGCATTTTCTATTATTTCGCATTCTGATGACGTTATTATTCAGGGATAGGGTTAGGCAAAGGATACATTCTACAAACTAACTAACATCTTCCATAATCACAATATACGACTAAGCACGAAAATGAATGTCC
>JAQFZF010000616.1:0-16751 GCA_034695365.1 Enchytraeus norvegicus | reverse complement strand
ATTGAAAGATTGTGCGATGCTGTCAGATCTGGATTTGTCTTTGTTATTGAACTGTATAGTTCTGTTTGGTTGAGGTGAACTTGATTTCCCTGCTACGAAATCAAGTGTCTTCCAGTATTCATATGTGTTTGTTTTGTGTCATATACAATATTATACATAATATTAGTGTCATATATAATATTAGTCATTAACCTGTCCATTGATCTGGAGGAATGTGAAGTAGGCCTCTGCAGACAGTTTATAGTAGTGATAGATTCTGTCCACAACCTTCTTCCACAGACCCACCAAGCCCTCCAGTGACCTTGACCCAGTCTCTGACTGAGTCATGACCTCAGCTGTTGAGCAGGACACGTCCTGCAGCTGCAGGTCTGGGCAGGCTGCCAACAGCTTTCTTCTTATCATATCAGCATCATCTCCACAGTACAACTACAACGCAATACAGTACAATGTAATGCATTACAATATATACCGTTCAATACAGTACAATGCAATACAGCACAGTACAATACAGTACAATACAATACAATACAGTACGTAAAATGTAGTACAATGTAATCATGCAGAACGATTAATCATGGAGTGGCAAAAAAATAACAAAACACAGAAAACAGGAGCTAAGAAAGGAAACTAGCATGTGCCTTCTGTCATGTGTGAATAAAATATGAATAGATATAAATACAATACAATACAGTACAATACAATACAATCAAAATGAATACTGAGCTCAATGTCTGATTAACCATCTGCTGATTTATAACATCAGAGCAAATAGGAGGACTTTAACGCTAAAATTAATGAATGGAAAATAAATTAAATGTTAGTATTAATCTCAACACATTTTGTCACATCTTAACACTTTACTTTTTTACTTTCATTTCCTCATTTAATATATATTCAGAGAGGTTCTGAAAATTGGTGAATGTTATAATATAAAAAAATAATTAAACGCACTACAATAGAAATGTCTTTGTTGCAATGTCAACTGTGTATTGCAACGAAGAATATTAGGTAATATTAGCTAATATTGCCTGACAGGCGGAAACGCTAGTAGTTGGTTGATATGTTGTTGTCGCTAATCATCTAGTTATGAAGCAGCGACTTTAAGCTCAACCTACCAACCAACCAAACCTTACAGTACCAAAAGTTGACTACTAAAAGTTGACTACTAAAAGTTGACTCCGCTTTTAACACCCATCGCATGAGATTGAAAGATCCATTTTAATTGTATAGTATTAAGAACCTAATGTTACTTACATCTTAAAATGATAACGTCAGAGAAAATAATATTATAATATATCTTAATATGAAGAGAAGCCATAGAGAAACTTGGAAGATCTGGGTTCTGGAAGTTATCAGTCTTGTTATCGAGACCTTTGAAAAATCTCGAGATCAAGTTGAGACCTTGACATTAAGCTCTTGAAACCAAGTTCGAGACCTTCCTGCTCAGGTCTCGAGACCAAGTTCGAAACCTTGATAAAGCTCTCGAGACCAAATTCTAGACCTGAGAAATGGAGATCTGACAAACAAGTAGATCTGAGAAACTACTGCAAAAGCTAAGATGCCAGTACTGGACACAATTTTACATACATGTATTTATAAATATATATACACTAACAAATCCTGATATCGTGCCTGATGAGCTCTGCAAAGTAACACGATCAAAACAAGTGTTAAGAAATCATGAAATATTTGACACCAAACGACACAATCCACGGTTCATTCAATAGAACTGCCATGGCTGGCTGGTTTCCATTGTTCAGTAACAGGTGCAAATTTGCATAGTGGGCAAAGGCCCAAATAAGCTATTTTTGTAAAGAACTCTATGCTCAGTCTTAGAGGCCTTATTCAGAGGCTTACAGTCTTATGGAGTGGTCCCAGGAGCAGGTGAGATACAACAGTTCAATGGCAACCAAGACTTTCTGTCACCTTCTGGTACGGGGCCGTCTTCTTCTCTACATTCTTCTTAGCAGCATTCTTCTTAGCAATCAGTTTATTTCTCACTACTTGATTGATTGATTGATTGATTGATATAACCTGTAATTGATCCTGATCACTGAAGTCCTCCTCATCCACTATTGTACCACTGGAGTGGATGTGACCCAAGGTTGTTATCACTGTCTCAATGTTCTCATTGATTGATTGATTGATATAACCTGTAATTGATCCTGATCACAGATATCCTCTTCACCCGCTGTTGTACCACTCGAGTGAATGTGACCCAAGGTTGTTATCACTGTCTCAATGCTCTCATTACTCACACCAGATGGCAACAAACTCATAACCAACGCTTTCTCATCTACTGTCAACTCTACGCTGCCACTGCTGCAAATATATTATTAATTAATCAATCAATCAATTTATAGATTGATTAAGTAATTAATTCATGTTTTAGAATATCAGCTTAGTTAATTTAATTAACCATTTAGAATATCAGCCTATGTCTCATTGACATCTATGTTGTCAATATGATACAAACTACGAAATTAATTTTTCTTGCGTATATTTGTTCATTAACAAATCTTTATGGTGAATGCTCAAATATTTTAAAATAGTGACATTAGCAATCTGTTTGTATTGTATTTTACAGTTTCTTATTTTACTTCAATTGGACGCTGAACAATACAGTGGATAAAAAGCATTTGTAGTCTCTCATTGATTGATTGATTGATCGATAGTTTATAATTCGCATGCTGTTCAGGGGTATTAGGCCTCTATAATACTTTCTGTAGTGACTCCAGTTCTTCAAAAAACTATTTCATGTAACCGATCGGTCAAACCTTTTCCCAGGGTAGGATACCTAACATTGGACTCAACAACAGCTTTGATTGCATAATTCGGTAAGACAATTGTGACAATACTTAATATACCAAGAAAGAGCGCCAAAATCTGACAATAAAGGATTTTAGATGTTAACTGTCATTTTTACTAATTTTCGTATGGCGAATTTGATAGGATTCACCGATTTTCGAAAAATTGCTCAGAACATATACCTGTAGATATATCAAATCGGCCTATCTCGCCCCATTATAGCTATAGAAGCGGGGTTAACATTGTACTTTTTTTGTCTATAAGTCATCGCTGCTAGAAATAATATATATTAGTCATATCAAATTTAAACTATCTGAATAAACCTTGTGCTGTAACTTACATGGCACTGTCGACCACTTTGCGCCCAATCTTGTAGCACCAGCCAGCCAATGAGAACCAAGACTTAGCAAGAGAGGGACAGTGCATCGTACTGAGGTGCAGCAGTCGACCAATCATCAGCTCACAGTCCGTTTGACTGTCGTTCGCTATTTCTGCACGAGAAAATTTCTTGATTAAAAAAGTCATTCTGAATTTCTGAACCGAAAAAAAGTATAAATAAATATTATTTTTAAGTGTTTATATTACATAAAATGTCTGTATTGTAATTGTATTGTTACTATTGGTTGCATGGTTGATAATTATAAAGATACGAATTGTATACTAGAGGCCTATGTAGGCCAACTGTATATTATTATGTAAGTAGTAACTAAAGGTTGAAGAGGTCAAATCTCATTCAACATTTGGTTTTTAAGACACCATTTCATATGAAAAAAAATAAAATAGTTTAGCGAAGATATCTTATAATTATTTAAATATAAAAATTATGCCATCGCAACATTTGTGCCTCAAGCTTTTCACTTTAATCATTGGAGATAATCTTGTAAATCATTACAATCAGTGCCCTAACACCATGTAAGGCAATAATTTAGACTTGTTCAATTATTATTTTCCACTTTCAAGGGCATTTTAGTAAAAGGTAGCATTGTTAATATCAGATTTTTTCTCAAACCGGTTTTTGATTGTATAAAACAGGTATTCGATGCGCATACCGGTTTTCTGTGGCGGTAGATAAATATATTATTAGCGCCTACATATTGCAAGATATAATTCTGACAGGACGGGCAGACGACGTCGGACGTAGGCCTATATGTAGGTCATTATTAGTTTGTAACTTATGTAACTTATGTAACTGTTCAACAGTATTAAAATTATCACAGCCCGAGATAGTTAACTACCTAATATTTCACTCGCTTTGTAGACCACCACTTGCTTAGAAGACTGATATTAATTGAACCAGAATTACGAGATCCATTAACATAATTATATTTGAATTATCGTCATTGCGCATCTCACTTTAGAGTGCCTAAACACCAAATATTGCAATCGATTTCGAAAACACGGAACTGGTATTCCGTTTCAAAATCTAATACCAGTTTATCTAATTTCGTTTAACATCTCTAATAAAAGCCATAAAAATTGTTTTTATTATTAATTATCAAATATGAAGGTCATACATGTAAATTATATTAAAGAAAAAGAATAAAAACAACTAACAAACCTAAGGTTCGACCCAGGCCCCTCCTCTCAGTGACTCCTATAGTTTCATAGTCCAGCAGGCTCTTGAGCAGTTTGGCTGTGTTCAACGCTGCAGCAGCGGCAGAGCTAGGGCTTGTGATGACCTGCTTGACTTGTCCTGACAGTTGCATAGCACTCTTGTTGTCTGCCTGCAACGCGCAAAGGCTTACCATTAGTTTACTAATTATCGAAGATTAATGTCAACGACAGAAATTATAAAGTTTTCAAAGTGTTTTGTAATTAGGTATGCACAGCTGATGCGTACTCTGATGCAATAATTGAAGCGGCCTGATTTCAAATCCTAAGAAAGTCAACAAATAATAACCCAAGCACTCTTGGGCATATATGTGACCCACCACGACAAATATAGGCGCTTGTCGCCAAAAAATATCCCGAGTAAAATGCATTCAAAGTTGAAATTTTTATAAATTTTGTATATAACTCTTTATACTTTCAATTTCTAATACTCTGGGTAGGGTAGTCAGATTGAAATGAATTATATGTTATTTTGAAGGTTTCACTGAACACAAAACAATGGAATAATAAAACAATTTTGGAAAAAATTATACTGAGTAACAATTTACATTTAAAGTTTAAATTTTAATAAAATTTGTATATAACTGTTATACTTTCAATATTTATAACTCTGGATAGGGTAGTCTGATTTAAACAAACTATATGTTACTTTAAAGATCTTACTGAGCTCAATGCAATGGTATAATAAAACGATTTTTAATTTTTTGCGACAAGCGCCTATATTTGCCATGGTGGGTCACATATAACAACATTTATCGCTTGTGGAATTAAAAGTATGCTGAAAAAGTTTTGAAGAAACAAAATCAATGATACAGAGTTCAACTTATTAACAATTAATTTGAATAACTTTGATGGCGTGAATTGGACAGCGTATGTCTGTTTTCGAATAATGCATCTAATACTGGATCTAACAATAGCATCAATTTACACAAAAATTATCCTCGTTATAATTTAAGCAGTAAATTTAAGCATTTTCTTGTCTTCAATATTGCCAATTACCTGGAGCCACTTAGTGAGGGTGAGTGTTGCCCTTGCTGAGCACTCGAGCAGAGGTGTGAGGAGGGTTTTCTTGAGGGCAGGTGTTAACTCTGCAATAGCTGCTGCAGTCCTAACAGCGCTAGAACTGATGAGCTCAAAGGCTTCAGCTGTCAGACCTCGTGAATACATCAGCTTACTGCCCTCCAGCTCTATCAATACCTGCGTGTACAGTAAAAAACATGAATCCACTTTTAATTTAGTGTGTATATTTAATAATAGTCCTAAAATAACGTTTCTATTTTACATAGTTTATCTGCTGTCTCTTATAATATCAATCATGATAAGATGCTCACAAAATGGAAGAGTCAGTACCCAGACCACTGCACATTTGAGCGACCTATTGGTCAAACACACAAAAGTCACAACATAGACCACTTTCATACAAAATTCCACCACTGCAGCATCCACAATAGTCGTTGTAGTCTCCTACGTAAACACAAATGGTTGAGCAGGATAACAACATAGTTCAGATTTATCTACATATTCTTTATAAAGCTGCACACGCAGAACAGACCTTTTGATGCAGCTGATCATCTATAGCAAGTGGTTTGATGTGCAGTGTGTTGAGCTCTTTAATCAGCCTATCATCCACTGCCGTCACATCATCAGCTGCACTCGACAGATGGCCACCATACAGCAGTCTAGCGCATATCTTATAACAGGTCTGCTTCCTCGCCAAGCGTGCTGCGGTCAGGCTTAATCTGCCTATGTGATTCGATATATCTACAAATATTGTTGATAATAACACATTAAGTTATTATTTGTTATTTACTATGTTATTTACCAGCATGTTATTTACTTGTTATTTATTATGTTAGTTCTTTACTATTATTTTAAACTAGTAAGAAAGCCTTTAATATAGGCTACCTATAGTCAGGTTCACTATCAGAACATTTCAAAAATTTCTTAAACTACTTTTTCTTGGGGGACCCCCTGATGCACCCTTCAATGGACGGGGGGGGGAAGGATGGCGGCCTTCAGTCATCCTCCCCCCCCCCCATTGGTCATGGTATAAATTGTTTACACTTGCTATTATACAGCACACTACCGAGTCACTCCTGAGTTTCAAATCAAACATTAAACCATACTCACACTTACAAATATTATGCATAATTGAGACGCATACCTCTTCTACCATATCGCCTCTTACTATAAAAAAACGGACATATATACCACTCGTATATATCTCATCTCGGATATTGCTACCCAGTGATGAGCAGAACTTTAGACCAATAAATTTTTATTATATTACTATATTTAATTGTAACGAATTGTATTGTATTGTATGGTATTGTATTCTATTGTATTGTATATACCGAGAGGTTTGTCTGTGGTATTGATACAGTTGTGTACAGCCTGTATTAGTCTACCAAGGCTGAGAGCCTGTAGGGGTATAGAGATATCATGTTCGGACTCGTTGTATTTCTCATCTCTGCTCATAGATGTCATCCAGTTCTGTGCATTACAAACATGTCACACATATCAATCAATCAACCAACCAATAGTTACTCTTAAGTTAAAAGTATTACTGTACAGCTTCTTCCTCTCACCTCCAAGCTGGAGCCGTAACTCCCAGCATGCAGATAATTATAGAAAATCCCATATACAAAAGGGCAATTATTTTTCTCCAAAACACGTTTGAAACAGTTACTAGACCAATAAGAGGCTGCTATAATTCCATAATTAATATTGTTTGTAAAATTAGTATCCAATATTTATTTACTGAAAAATTACAATGAATATTAAGAATTCAAATAGGACATCTGCTAAATCTACTATGTTCGCTCAACTTGCTCAAGGATTATAACAAAAATAAGATAAAACTTGTAAAATATAGCCCTTTATTGTTTCATCTTATGACAGATTATAATCTCTTTATCCCACATAAAAGCTTAGCGTCTCATCGTTAAATTAAATATCCTAATTAATGTTAAATCTAAAATCTCTCTCTAGTACACTGTCAAATGGCAGGTCCAAGGTGGTACATATTCTGAAACACAGTCTGCTATCACGCTCACCAATGAGCACCCCATCGATCATCAAGTTGATCCCATCAAAAAGGCCATGCTTAACCACACCCAAAATGTAACCTTGTTTCCTGGGAATATATATTCTGACTTCCGAGGTGGTTTCCCGTTGTCTTCCTCAGTATGAAAATATCTGCGTTAGTCGGCGTTTACAAAACATGTGCAGTTTTTAATTGGTCTATTCTCAAGTTTCCCAGATCCAACATGGGCAAAATTCCATAATACAGTACAATATTTGTAATACAATATGAGTTAAATGTCAGCTTCATCATCTCATCATCTTGTATTATGTATTAGATGAAACGGACGTTAACCTGTATTTTATTGTATTGTATCGTCTGACGACGAGATCAGAAACGTCAATACAAACCATCGATAATTACTATTGACATTGATAATTTCATTACCTCTGGTTTGACATCTTTCGTATTGAGGAAATCGAGCAGTGAGACTGTTTGATAGAACTGCAGCAAGGCCCCCTTGTGGATGAACGTGGGCCATGATACTGTGGAGACTTGTATCAACCTCTCGCACAGTTCTTGTGACCTCTCCAATAGCTCATTAGCTTCAACTCTATCATCACAGTCACAATAATCATAGTTACAGTATCTCTCTCTCTCGCTCTCTCTCTCTCAGTGCACTGACTAACGGCAGGTCTATATCATATAACTGTACAATTTGTATACTATATTTTCTCGGGCATTATATTGTTTAGAAACCCGAAGTGGGTCTCCTTATCGTTCGTCAGTAACTTCCTTCTAAAGTCGGCCTCTACAAAACACTAGCAACTTTCGGTTGGTCTACTTCCAAGTTTTTCAGGTCTTCAAAATAACTGGCCAACACGGCCAGTACATATGAAATCAAATCTCGACTTCAATTTAATTCACAATTTTCAATTAATCCAATGCCTGCTAGTAAAAAATTCAGACTATAGATTTAATATAGAACTGAGAAATTTATGTCGATAATTAAGCTATAACACCACTTTTTTGCAGTTATAACAGATATTAACAATTAAATTCTCTTTCCTTTCAATGACTTACTCTTATTACAGCTTGCTGATGACTTACTTCTTCTTGAATTACTCCGATTCGGCGGATTGTAAGAGACGATGAGTGTTTGCATGAGACTGCGGGTCTCTTTGCGGAGTACAGCTGTAATAAGCTTAACCCCAATCTTTTTGACAGTATTGCACAATTGTGTTGAGCCGTATTGAACAAAAGCCGTGTGCTTCTGAACCTTGACGTTAAACACACTCAAACCTTTCGATGACTGTCAGGGAGAATTCTCTATTCATAATATTTTGCTTGAATCACCTTCTGCATTGGATCCTGAAAATTTTAAAACAGAAAACTGAAAACTACCCACGTTTGAAATAAATTCTTTTTTTTCCTTCTTCAAATGAAAAAAAATGCTTCTGAGTTGGTTTCCCGTTATCCTACTCAGTATTGCATTAGCAGATATTACGAAACAGATGCAGTTTTGATTGGACTATTTCAAAATTCCCAGACCCAACACAGAAGAGTAACTATTATTGCATCTTTAATTTTACTCTACTCATTTACTTTATAGCTTAATGTTAAAATTTGTATATTTATAGCAGAAATGGTTCCCATGTTGGTAGAGTTTAGTTTCATTACTACTATTAATAAAATTACTCTTAGTTTCTCATTAAATGATGATATCAAGGACGTCAAACTACTACAACTATTAGAGCTACATACAGATCAGAAGACTTTGTAGAACAGACTCTGAGTACACCATTCAAGAACAGCTGCTTGGACTGCTGAATGATCTCCTGCGTACCCCAGCTCGTTAAACCAGCCGTGCTCTCCACTTTACTGTCTTTGCCACTGAGGTACTGTCTAGCTTCTTTGTAATCTGACTCCGAAAATCTTGAGAGTGCCCTATAAGTAAACATGATAAATCGTTGACAATTAATCCAAAACTGATTGTCTTTTAAGACATATATCTATTGATATGCAAGCTTGGCACATGAATATGTTTACACAAATCAAAGTGAAATAGTACAAATGTAAAGAAATTACAAAATACGGTCTATGGTCACAATGACAAATGCCTACAATTACAATACAGCTAAAATCACTAGAAGCTTAGCTAGCATAGTTGTCAGTTGTCGGTCACAACTAGTCTTACACACGTCTATTGATAAGTTAGTATTTCAAATTACATTTATGTTATTCGTATATAAACATTTCGACTCTGACAGTATCCTGGGATACAGAAAGATACGTTAAACTTAGCTCTTTTTAACATACAAAATTAGCTCTTGCGAGTGACCCCACAATTATTAGGCATTAGGCAGCTTAACTATCTGCTACCAGTTTCAATGTCTTAGTAAATAAGAAATAAAGTGAAAAACTAACTTGATATAGTTGGCATCATGCCCATCACTGAATGCACGTTGTAGAAATGTGCCGGAATGCTCTGTTCTATGTGACTCCAGTGTATCCTGCCACTTCATAACCTCCTCCCAACATTCTAGCTGCTCGTAGCATTTAGTGACCTGTGATATAAAATCAAAAAAACTTTAAATACATGTTGCGATAAAAAATGTATGCAAAATATAATCATATATTAAATCTAACCTATGTTTTTGACACCTTATTACCTTATTGCTACAGTGCAAATAGAGTAAAATAGGAAGTAAAACTTAATGAAAATCAAATGACGAATAATTTAAATAGAGAAACACTTGTTTTGAAATGAACACTTTCCTGTTATATATTATTATATAGTCTTTCATTATAAATATCATGTCGTTGTAATTTTTTTTTAAATCCATAAAGTCTTTGAGTTAGAAATTTCACAATGTCTGAGTCTAATGTTGATACCCAGACTAGTGGCAATGTTAGTCACTGATTGACTAGCTTTCAGACTACTTACAATTAAAGTCACAATTTGAGAGTTTACTGTTTTATCCTTCAAACACATATCATTAATCCCACATCAGAACCATTGACACTCTCTTTTTGGTAGTCACTCTTATCGCTACGCTGCACCTAATGTGTGGAACACAAATTCAAACAGCACTTATGCCACTCGACCTTTGGAACAGATCCTGCGATGTGGCAACGCAGCTAGAAATCTGGTAGCGGAATTTGGATCCCTAATAATAATAAAAATTGATGGAACTAATATACCAGACCTGTTGAGAGAGAAAGCTGACAATAGTTGAATCTTTGTTACGAGCAACGAGCATAGCATCTGATAGAGTTTGATTCTTGTTTAGAACTGTCACCTACAGAAAAACAAACAGTGTCTGATAGAGTCAGATTCTTGTTTAGTACTGTCACCTATAGATAGACAAACAGCGTCTGATAGAGTCCGATTCTCGTTTAGGACAATCAACTATAGATAAATAAAATCACCATAACCAAGCTCCAATTAAGTTAGATTCATGATACAGTATATAATGAACTCGGAACTATACCAGCTTATGATTTATGTACCAGAAGTTATTAATAATAGTCATAAAGAATGAAAAGAGGTATGAAATATGACCTTGATGTCTTATGGTCTTATGACATGAAAGCTGCTTCAATCTGGCAGACGATCGAATAGCACAATTTTCAGTGCAGATGTATTTACCATAGATGAACAATAAAAGAAAAATCAATTATGAGCCATTGAATTAGTAACGAGTTAGAGGCTCTGTGTTCTAATGGCAACACTGCGGCCTCTGAATCATGAGGTTGCGGTTCAACGCCCAGTTGGAGAGTGGAAGCCCTTGCCTTACAAAAGCTGCTTTACTCACCATTGCTATAATAGCAGCGGTCGGTATACATTTACCAAACACCCTCTGACGACTGCAATTAGCTAGCCGAATTTGGACAAGAATACCTGCTATCTCGCCTCTGGCGAGATCAATAGTATATGCTATTATTATTAGTAACTATGTCGAATACCCTGGACCCAACAAGGACCTCCCATATTGGGTCCGGGATATTTGAGAATAATCCAACCGATAACTGCACGTGTTTCGTAAGAGCCGACTAACGCAGATACTGAGGCAGGGAATGGAGAACAACGTCAGAAACTTATATTTTCCTTGAACAAAGGCATCAATTCAGGTGTGGAAAGTTAAAGCCTTTGTGATGAGACTCATTAGGATGGTCGATGGTGTGCTCGTTAAAGAGAGAACTAGTTGATTGTGCGTATGCATTTTTGCATTGGATAAGAAAATTTGTCCGTTTCCTATGATGAAGCAATAAGCAAAAAAAATAAAATAGGCCTAGGAAAAATCAGACGAGCAAGCTTTTATTAATAGCAGCACATTTGCTTATACATTTTTTTATTTGATATAGCAGTATATTTTCACAATGCACATAAACTCGACATTTCTGTCTAATGCATAAGTTAATTTGGTGGTGATAATCAATTTTATTAGAGTGTATTAAATATGTCCCTTAAGGCTGACGACATATTTCATAACATTTTATAAGCGCATCGCTACATTATTATAACACAACTGTTACTATAAACTTAATTTTCGTAGTTCTTTGCACTCCTTTATTCAATTTTTTCGTTAAATGGTAGGTACTGTTTTTACAACATTATGGCCTAGCTAGGTTCTACAACAATCTGACTACCAAGCCTCAGTCGCGAGCCTATACGAGCATATACTCGCGAGCCTATACGAGCACATACTCGCGAGCCTATACGAGCACATACTCGCGAGCCTATACGAGCATATACTCGCGAGCTACACTTCTTCTTTGGTCTCCTCTTCTTTCCACACTTCTTCTTTGATCGCCTTGCCGCAGGACCTCATGCGCGCCGTTGACTTGTTGGCGGCTCCAGATATAGGATATTTTCCCTATCCCTTACCCAGTGGTGGGAGATTTCAACTTCCCACCACTCGAACCCTTCACAGAGGTGGTGGTATGGGCATGAGGGCGTGAGAGTGCAGCCAGCGTTGGTGCATGGGCTTGGATCCCCTGGCGACCAGCTGGGACGTAGCCGGGAGCTTTCAACTTCCCACCACTCGAACCCTTCACAGAGGTGGTGGAATGGGCATGAGGGCGTGAGGGTGCAGCCAGCGTAGGTGCATGCGCGTGCATCCCCTGACGACCAGCTGGGACGTAGCTGGGAACTGATGGAGGGACGTCGATCATTTCGAATGCGTAGACGGAGCCGTCGTGCATCGTAAGAACCAAGCGGTATAGACCACCCTCAGTCATGATGTCTGAGACATCTTTGATGGCCATGGGCGGTCGACCTCCTTCTGTCTGAGTACACTCAGCCATCTAAAGCATATAATATAAACACTCGGCCTTCTAAAACATATATAAACATTCTCTCTCTCTAGTGCACTGCCAAATGGCAGGTCCAACGTACATATTCTGAAACACAGTCTGCTATCACGCTCACGAATGAGCACCCCATCGGACATCAAGTTTATCCCATCAAAAGGCCTTTACCACATCCAAAATGTAACCTTTTTTCTTTGGAATGTATATTGTGACTTCCGAGGTGGTTTGTGCCTTCCTCAGTGTGAAAATATCTGCTTTAGTCGGCTTTACGAAACATGTGCAGTTTTCAGTTGGTCAATTCTCAAGTTTCCCAGATACGACACGTTAATATTATAAACACTAGCATATACTCATATAGATAACAATATTCATTATTTGATGCCACTTTATACCTTAAGACATTGAAGACATAATGAAACTTTAAAGAATTTGAATTACTTACATAATTTATACTAAATTGATGTTGGTAGAGAGTATTGAAAGTATGAAAATCATTGTATGAACAGAATAACTTAGCAATAACAATTGACAAACTTTGACGGCCATAAATAGAATGATGACTTATCTTGAATAGCCCTCAACAGAGAGTTACATTTATTTTAATCATCAGAGGATTCACAAATTTACGTTTAACATAGATCTCAAACCAATAAGCAAGTCATGAATAAATTAAGGAAAAACATAGGCTAATTAATGCTTTCTACACTGAAGACCAAGCAGTATATTTTTAGTCGAGCTTCTAACCTTCTTAATAAAATAATGAATATGAACATTAAAACTAAAGTTCTCATCGAGCCAAACACAAAGATATTTACAGTGGACTCTGGTTAACTCATGATCATTAATGCAACAGAAAAAAACCACCCACAATGCTTAGTGGGCTTATTTATTTATTTATGTTCATTTAACATTCGTCATCGTCCACAAAGATATAAAATAATCAATTCAAAATAGAAAACAAACAAAGTAGGCTTAGTTAGTTCTTTCTAAATGGATAACTAATTACAAACTGTCAGCTTCAAAATATCATCAGCAATTGCATTTAAGTAAATAAAGTGTTTTTATGGCTGGCTGCAATAAATATGTTAGTACATCGGCAAAAGCTGAGATTAACTTAAGAGTGTGCTATATACAAGTTTGCGACGTAATTGATTGATTGATTGATTACTTAATTCTTTTTATTGCTAGGTTGTGTATGAAAGTGACTGATTGATTGATTGATTAACTGATTAACTCCTGTTATTGCTGGATCACTTATAATGAAAGTGATTGATTGATTTTGATTGATTAAGATTCAAATTACATGTAAATACTGAGGTAAGAATGTTACTTAATTAACAAGAATTAAATTAAACTTACGATGTTGCCGGCTAGCCTTATAGTCGTCAAATTGTTGCTTTTTCCCCTTTTACTGATGTTACTTCTTCTATTTGTAGACTAGGTCTTGCTCTGTTTTAAGACTCTTGATTTTTTTCTTCCCTAGTTGCTCAAGGCCTATGGAGCTTTTATATCTCAAAATGTATTTAACATTTGATTGGTCAGTGGATAAAATGGCGTCATGAGTTTGTCTTCAAGAAATGGCTTTGGCTGACGCGAGGTTTCTTGGGGAAGAAGTCCATATTTTTTTGGTGAGAGAGAGAGAGAGAGAGAGAGAGAGAGAGAGAGAGAGAGAAAGTGTGTAGAGATTGCATTTCGAGACGAGAGATAGAGAGAGAAATGATGAGATGATGAGAAATGATTTAACAGTGTACTCTAGTTAAAAGGAAAAAAGTAAATGATTTATAGATGTTAAGGACCTTATGTTCGTTCTGTTCGTTCAAGTTAAAAATTAAATATGGTTCTTTGTTTACAAAATGAAGTTCTATTCATTATACATTTTTAAAAATAAAATTAATCAACCATTAAAACGATATATTATTATATTCAAGAGCGAACTATTATTTATTTCACGAAACACACACACAATATGGCCATCAGAGAAGACCTAGGTCTTATCTAGCTTATCACCATACATACACACACAAAATTAGAGAGCTGCCGTCGTCCATATCAGCATCAAGCAATCTGAATCCAGTATAGATCGAAAAAGTAATTAGAAAAGTGAAACGTACGGCGGAGTCACAAAAATTATTTTAAAACTCGCTTCAACTAAATGTTGAATTGCTAAGTCTATTGGTTTATTATATTATTATTGTCGGTTTTATGGATTTCAATCAATGAGGATTTAACGTCCAGTTCTTCACCCGTAGAATATATCAGGGACGTCGGACGTCGGATAAATGGACTTGCACCGTCTTTGACCAGTGTAAATGGCTGTTCTCTAACTTCGCTTTCAGCACAATTGTGTGACATGCTAATTACTCGTTTTCGAACCTCCCCTAAAATTAAAGGAGTTAACACCCTTATTATATGCATCTCTTCATTCGCAGCAAAGACAATAATTCTAATATGACGCGCTTAAACATTGCAAAATCTAATATGGCGCTTAAACATAAAATGATTATTACGCCATTAAACCTAGTGGCGTGCCCAAGGGGGTCCAGGTGGGGTGGGGGGAGGACGCCCCTTGGCGTATTGTATTGTAGCCCATTCAGACTCAACTATACCGCCGTTTGCGGTAGTCTAGTGGTTAGCGTTGTGCGTTAAAGCGTAAGTTAATTGAAGAGTCGCGGGTTCAAACCCAAAGCAGAGAACAGAGAATTAATTGCGCCACCGGTACTAGTTAATCGTATATCAGCTTTGCTGCATGGTGCGCTCTTTACGGAAACGGTACGATTAACCGGCGGGGCGGTAGACTACAAAAATACCTAAAAAAAGAAACTAAGAGAGGAAGCCCCGTAAGAACGTGCGGTTGACACGTGTAGAATAAAAGAAGATTAAAAAATATAATAGTCTGCACCTGTAGCGTTACTAGCGTACACGCAGTGGCGGACCTATGCTTTTATTTAGGGATCAAATTCTTATTTACAGGCATATGTATTTTATCGAGGGTGCAAATTAAATCGAGGCTATCGACTGGGATCCAGGGTCAAGAATTGGTATTTCAATACGTCAAATTGTTATAATTTTAAAATAGAGGGGGAGGCATGCGTCCTTCGTTTAGGGTTGCCAACTTTTGATGAAGACAATTCCGGGCACTGTCAGCATAGCGGCCGAGCGCCGTCAATGTTATGATTTAACCCATTCCTTATTCCTTTCAGTTTCCGGACGGAAATTGTATTGTCCGGATAGACCCTATTCCGTTTTGCGGACACACTATGCAAATTCCAGACAGTTCGGACAAATTGCGTACGGTTGGCAACTCTATCCCCTGTCCCT
The DNA here is from genome assembly GCA_034695365.1 of Enchytraeus norvegicus. Taxonomy (NCBI): domain Eukaryota; kingdom Metazoa; phylum Annelida; class Clitellata; order Enchytraeida; family Enchytraeidae; genus Enchytraeus; species Enchytraeus norvegicus. The sequence continues at coordinate 673 of JAQFZF010000616.1, read as the reverse complement.
CTCAGGTCGAGGGGGACCCCCCCCACCTACGTCCCTTAGGTTGAGGGGGACCCCCCCTACGTCCCTCAGGTTGAGGGGGACTCGCCCCCCCCCCCATGCCACTCAGGTCGAGGGGGCCTGTCTCCCCTGGCCTCCCCTAATTCCGCTCCTGCGTACACGCAAGGAACTCCCAGAACATTAAGAAAAGCCTTGCGGCTGTGTAATACATCAACACTGCAGGATAGCAGTGCATTAGAACTCGCGCTGTACCATAGGATTAGTAGAGTTCTACTCGATATCAAGTTCCCATTAGATATCAGTGGATATTGAAGGTAGTGCCGGTAGTTGGGTTATAATACACGGGAAATTATCTAGCGCAGCGTTTCTCAAACTCGACGGGGTCGCGATCGACCCTGCAAATAGTCTATATAAAAGTTTATTCGCGACCCATCAATAATTTTTTTATGGATCTACTATAGGTTATTTAGTGTTTTCAAAATCATAAAATACTGTGTAACCTGTAATCATACAGATGTACGTGACACGTGTAATCGTGACACGTTACACAATCAGATGTACGTGAAAAGTGTAAATCTTCATAGAAAACGAAAATAAGAGTTTGCTCCTGTCAGCTTGAACTAAAATAATTATCTTAAAAAAAGTATTTCATTGAGACCTCGGTTACCCACTTGAA